>LPNX010365876.1:414149-491649 GCA_001517045.1 Pseudotsuga menziesii | reverse complement strand
CATCTTCTTCATCCAATTCATCATCCATATCATCATATCCAGAGTTAACATTGTAAGTATTGGCCATATTATCATCATCATCTAATTCAATTACGATCATCATGTCATCGTCGATATAATATTCATGGGCATTGTCTGCTACATCATCTGATTCAACTAATTCTTAGAAATATTCTATTGTATCATCATGATCATCTAACTCATGTTGATCATGCTCTTCATCGTTGTCTTCTTCTTCCAAAGTACCCTCTTCATTACCTTGGTCTAGGTTATACTTTACCAGCCTTCCCCTTGGATTGTCTCACAACAAATGACTAGCCCACTTTGCCTGGAACCTCCAAGTAAAATACTTGTTCACATTGGCTTGGAAGAACACAGGGCTACGTGCCTGGCTCAAACAACCTTGTATTTACCATGGTAAATCCATTATCATGTTCAATAATAATTCTATTGGGATCACATTGATTCAATCGTAACCTGTACCATTTGAAAATGAACATAACTACATTGAAGGATTTAAATTCACACTGTATAATATCTTCCAAATACCCATAGTATCGATTTTTTGAGATTTTTGGATGTCTGTCACTTCTAGATGAAACATTGGTCACCTCAAAGACTGAAGATATCCCACAATCAGATGTTTTCTTTGTTTCATCCAATTTTTTGATGCAATATCTACAACCATTGCAGACCATAGCCTTATGGCGTTTTACCTACAACAAGCAATACACGAAAATATTACATAACGATTCAATATTTATGATTAGTTGCATGTTTATGCAGCCATACATGGAAAATAACAACATGTACATCAAAATGTAATTTGAAAAATAACATATTTAGAGTGATTGATTAATATGCTTGCATGTTTATCTTTTTCCCTTTCTGTAAGATTTGTATCTCCATTGTGATGTGTTGCTTTTACCAATGAATCCACACCTTCTCATGATATTCCATGATCCGACTGTTCGCATCGTTCAATCCATACCTTCATCCAGTCAAGATTTTTTGTGATGTATAAATGAATTACATCCCACTCTCGACCAACTGCTTGATGACAATAAACATTAAAATTCAAGACAGATGTAAATTTTCTAAACAAAGTATATGCTCTTAATTGATGCAATAAAATGAATATGCAATTAGAATATGTACGGTATAATTAACATCCACTAGCTAATAATTACCTTTCACCTTCATCGATCTACCTTTCCCCGTTAGGTACTCCCCTTCAAAATTGTTATTGGAGTCCATATCACAAATGCGATATAAATTGAGCTTTAACGCCAACTTAGGAAGATATTCACTAACATACAACATGTTTTGGTATACCATATATCCTTCCATCATAGAACCCTCAACACATGCTCGTTGCCTCACCAAACCCTTCATAAATTTCAAGTGCCTCTCAACCATCCACATGGACCTTGAGTGCACAGGTCCACACAATTCAATCTCCTCAACTTTGTGTATGAGGTAATGTTCCTGTGCATTGAAAAATATCGAAGGTAGATGCTTATGCACTTCACACATGAGATAAGGAATTTCTTTCCTCCAATACTTTATATCTTCTTTATGGATTTCTTTAGATGTCAACCATATACAAGTGATGCAAACCAATAACAATAATTAACAACAAAAAAACATTAAATTACATAACATGAATTAGTGCACAAAAAACAAATATAAATTATATGAAGAATTAAAGAAACAATAAACACACGCAACTAATCGCTAGTCACATCATGTATTTCGGAAGATTATATATAACTTGTTTGACATTGTTGTCGAAGTTGTCCGGGAGAGAGAGAGGTAGAACATACTGTATCAATATACAAACCACGTCATTTTTTAAACAAAGAGTATACAAACAAGAAACGAAATTTATGCAATAAAATGAAAAAAATTATATGGACATAACAATAATAATTACCTTGATGAAGACATGCCAATCATGCGTTTTTACCCCCATAAAATCACCTTTTTTGTTATAATATTCTTCACGTTCGTACAAAATCTAGTGGGAAATTTAATTTTCCGCATTAATTCTTTAACAACATTACTTTGCTGCTCCGTAAACATCCATGGAATTGACTTTATATTAATTTGGTCTCAGTTGCTATGAAATTGAATGATGCATTTCATTGCATGGTTTCCTTCTTGAATGTCTTTGCAAACTTTCACAATCTTATCTTTCTCTCTCCTTAGCTCCAGTAGTTGCCATAATGTTTTAGTCACATTCTTTCCAATATGCATTGTATCAAACATATGAGCAATTTTTAGGTGCTCATAGTAGGGAAACCTGCTGAATTGTATAGGATAACTTTTCGTTCCTCGTGGAAGCCCATTAATGCCTTTATGATAATGAAAGACATCATGAATATTAGTTTATAAATAAATTACAGAAATCAATTATGGCCACTACAATAAACAACTCACAATAAAAATTAAAATACATAACAATTCATATACGATGATACATACATACCAGCTTGACGATTTTTATTGTATTGCATCTTCCAAAGGTGAGATGCCATTCTCCGTGCTTTTAATGTAGTCTCTTGCTTCCCATTGAAAATATTTTTTTTTTCAGTTGTTCTATACCTATGATTCTTAGATAGAAAATTCCTATACTCATCAAACACCTCCTTTCTTAAGCTTTTTGAGCGCTGATATTTGACCTTAGGACCACAAACTGGACATGCAAATTTACCCTTTATCTAAAGACCTACAATATATAGATATGGAATATCTATGTCAATTATAATTATATATAAGCTATATTAACTACATATAATTAAATGCAATTAAAGTGGAACTTAAAAATACAAACCACAAAAATGGGTTAACCCTGGGGCATCGTGTATTGTCCATACAACCATTGCATGGAATTGAAATTTCCTTTGTCGTATTGGTCTAGATACATTATACATAGTGATGCCATTCCATAACTTTAGTAGCTCGTCTATAAGAGGTTTGATATATACATTCATATCTTTGACTTGGAACTTACTTGATTGATTTGAAGTACATATAAAATATATAATTATGAGAACCATTGAGATATATAAACCATGCATAAGAGTAAAATAATATATATATATATTACATTAGGAAACATAATATGACAAATGAGATGCCACAACTACATTAGAAATAAAACAGTTGTAAACACAAAATACCTAGAATAATCATCGACAACATTATGTGCTCCCTCTTTATTGACAACAATGGAGAAATGTTATTATTGATAACAATATTAGGCCACACCATGTAAATGGATTAACACCATATGTTGCCAAAGAAATCCTAAGATTACGAGGTTCTTCTTTAAAGTGAGGCCACTTTTCCTCCATATCTCTAAATGCAGAACCATCTGCAGGCATTCGAATAACATCATCTTGACTTTTGTTCCTGGCATGGTAATCCATAAATTGCGCTATGTTATTGCACCTGAACATTCGTTGCAAACGTGGAATGATGGGAATATAATGAAGAACCTTGTGAGGAACCTTTTTTGTTACTTGATATGTTCAATATCTACTTATATGACATTCCGTACATTATGTTGCAAATTCTTGTTGATTATAATATATAGCATGGTCATCAAGGCATGCATGAATTGCTTCATAACACATTCCAATCTCTTTCATGATGGAAGATAAATCTCGATATGTGTGAGGTAATATATTTGATGGTGGTAACAAAAATTCAGCTATCAAGCTACATCAAATAAAAATAAAATAGAGTTAATATAATATATAAATAATATTAATGAAACACACTTCATCCATATTAATTTGAATTATGAATTAACAATACAATTATTAGAGGAATAAAGATAAACTTTATCACGATCGTATATATGTGATGGATTATTTTACATAACTTATCATTCGTGTGATTTATATGTTTGAAAAACCATTCATAACCTTCAAGTTCACTATCAACAATATAGCAGAGAGAAGATTTGTTTTGGATCCTTCATAAAGGGGTTTGTATGCCTTATCGAGAAGAGGTATATTGTGAACATCATCAAAGTAATCAATATTTTCATTATCATCATCATCGTCATTATCCATTCTAACATTAAATGAATCATGGATCAATGTATTTGTACCATCATCTTCAACTACGTTATCAGTATGATCATCTTCTTCAATATGATCATTCACTTGTTCTCCAATAAACATAGATGCTCCATGATCCTTCGATACTTGTTCTGAAAGCACTTTCTCTGGGCGATATGTTGTGTGATGTATTTCCTTTATAAATACATCAATAGTTATAAGTTAATATAGGAAATATTTAAATAATACATACATTTACCAAAGAAAAATAAATGAAAAACTTTATAATGTTAAACCTACAAATAGACGATATTAATTCCCCCCTTAGCGTGTCCATGTTCCCTACAATGTTTTGTGGTTGTTGCGATCAATATTCTTCTCCTCTTAAATCCCCTGCATTGACTACATGGGCAATAAAATTTCCCATCACCCCTTCGTTTTGCTGCATCCCATACTCTAGCAAGCAATTGTTGATTTTCTTCGTTTGGATCAGGAATATTGCTATTTGACATTTTGTCACAAACTTTGTGAATGAATACTATTGAAAATCTTAAAAAGTAAAGTTCCATGCATCACAAATTTCTCAAACGGTGGTTTGTTGAAGAATAAAAAAATTCCCGCAAACTGTTTGTCGAAGAAAAAAAATTCCCCAAACCGGTCGTCAAATAATAAAACAATTCCTCAAACCGTCCATCAAGGAATAAATAATTTCCGTAAACCGTCCGTCGCTTCTATAGCAAACATGTCAGAATGTTTAAAAATGTTTATATTTATAATTTCACAGTCGTCGAATATCTGACGATATGAACCTACTTACCATTGGAAATATGCCTTTATACTATTTGAAAAAAATATCCTGTGCTCATCGAAATTTCAACGAACATCCCTTCACTATTCGTCACAAATACTATGAACCTCCCTTCACTATTTGTCGCAAATCTGACTAACCTCCCTTCACTATTCATCGCAAATCCGACAAACTATTGTCGGTTAAGCGACAATAAGACTTGTCGAAAAACTTATGAGGAAGAAAGTCGAAAAAACAATGATGTTGCAAGACAACAAAAAGAAATCGGAAGGTACAATACTTTTCAACATTGCAATCCAACAAAAATGTACTTTAGTCTGATGTCGTTGGATTTTGGGCTCAAATCCGATTGTGATAGGATATAATGAGGATATATATATGATACTTCTCAATAGAGTGAAGCTATCCTTTTGAACCTTCAATCAAGAGAAAAAAATCCCTTACTTCTCTTCTCCATCCAATACTACTTGCTAGTAAATCTTAGTCCATTCTAGTCTCCATTCTTTGCCCCAAGCACCACACCAGAATCGGTTAGTACTAGGCTTCTAGTAAGGTATTAGGTTAAGGTACTTAACTTTTCTGTCTTAGCCTTACGTCCATAGTTCGAGTTCCCCGGTAAGGTCCATAAGGTAATACTTGTGAGGCAATCCATAGATCATTTTAAATAGACTCTTTATTAAATTTGAAATTATAAATCTCTAAATAATAGACTTCCCTATATTTCTAACTATTCCAAAGAAAGCTTATTGTTGTCTCCATTCATTCTTTCTTTTGCCCTTACTTATGCCTCTTAGCGAAGATTTCCATGTGTTGTCCATACCACTTGTTTTTTGTGTCCCGTGAGCTAAAGCGAAGTACCCATAATCATTATTATCAAAAGAGGTTGAATCATTCATTTTGTCCCTTATCAGCTCAATCTCTTCAATCTTTCAATATTTCCCTTCCCACTCTCTCTATATGAGAATATAGGATTCTATAAATATGAGAACTTATCTAATCTCTAAATAAGATACTATATGAGTATCAATATCTAAACTTTACTTCTATGTATGATACTTCTGCTCTCCTACTATTTATATTTGGCCCTGACTCCAGTTGATGAGCCTTGGTCTTTTCTGCTAAGCTCTAAGTTCAGTAGTTGCGGGTCTTAACCCGCTAATAAACTCTTTCTAATTATTAGTCCCCACTCAATACTAGCTTTGGTCCCTCTAGTCTTCTTAGCCTTTAAAAATTTATAACAACTATTGCAATCGACTTTCTTTTCTATCTATATTATCTCTCTTTTGCTATAAAACACTTTTCTATAAAACATGAGAAAGAGAGCATAGCTATTCTCGCTCCCAAGCGAAGAAGTTGTCTCCATTCTTGTCATTCCAAGAAAGAGGTTCTTTTCCAGCTCTCCTCCCTCCAGGTAAGGTAAGTTTTATAAGGTGCATAGGCCATTGAGTGAAAGAGAACTAGTCCCTTTCCTTCCAACCAACCTTCCTTCCTTCTCTTTCCTTTATCCCCACCATAAGTAAGGTTCCTATAAGGTACCATTTACTCCCAAAAGGTATTTCTTTAAACCCTTTATCTAATATAGTTTCAATCTGCTTGTTCTCTCGTGAAATAAATCCACTAGTTGCAGTAGCCTTGTCCTTAGCTTCCTAAGTAGTGCTCTCTCTCGTTAGTGCCTCTCTTCCTTGTGAATGAATCATTTTAACAATGTCCATGAGGTTGAGCAGCCTAAGGGACCAAAATAATAACAGCCCTAAATCCTCTCCGTACTCTTTTCCATGTCAGATATTTTGTTGTAAATCTTGACTATAAGACTTGCAATCTGGTTGATCCTATCTTCTTCAAAAAAACCGTGCATGTTGTCGGCCTTTAAGCTGTCTTCATATTGAATGCAGATATCCTCGTAGGCTACACATTCCATAACAAAGTGCCACTCTATCTCCACCACACCCTTATTACGGAATATACAAGTTCTCTCTTCCCACACTTCCTTAGGTATCGTCAACCTACTTGTCTCACATCTAAGGTGATGTGAACCCGTCCTCGTTGGAATATTTTATATTCCTTGGAAGGTAATAATGTCTTTGTATTAATGTGTCAGAAGATATCCACAATATTATGTAAAAGAGTAATACATTATATCCCATATTCATTATGGTAACGTATACTCTTGATATCCATCATTATATAAAGAGATGTTATTTAGGAGAATTATATTATCCCACATGTAATATGTGAGAGTAATTCCTCCTCATCTCTTGGTATATAATAGAGTCAAGGGAGTCACATCAAAAACAATAGACTTGATCTTTCTGTATTGTATTGGGGTTTTTAGCATTACTCTCTTGTAAGCTTGAGGAGATATTCTAGAGATAATAGAAGACTATCTTCATGTGGGCGTAGCCCAATTGGGTGAACCACGTATATCTGGTGTTCGCTTTTCTCTTGTTCTCTTTTGTACTTATTGTTGATATATTATTGTTTTGCATAGATAGGTAAGCTATTTTAGCTTGATCTCTCTTTCCAACATGGTATCAAAGCCAATTGCTATGATCTAGCCCCTTCTATAGCTTTCTAACAAATTTATCATCTGAGCATTGTTTATTTTATAGATTTGCTTTCTATCTGATAGCCATTAGGATTCTCTTCAGATCTGGGCATATTTCTGCAAATTTTTATGTCTAACCCTAACCCTATTTTGTAGATATTTTGCAAAAAAAAATCAAGGTGTTATCCCTAAAGTTGAACCTAGACTACTAGGGTTCAAGCTTAGAGAAATATTTAAAGATAATTCAAATAAAATTAAAATCAAAACTGGAATTGGTATAAAATCAAATATACTGGAAAATCACATAACCATTAAAGAGTTGCATGACATAAAATAAAACACAAAATTCAATAACAGGGGGAATACGAGCATGAATTTATGGAATGGACATGGTACTGTCACTACATATAAGATGGTAACTGTATTTTATCATAAGAATCAGGCAATGGATTGTAATTGACCATACACAAGATAAATCATGAAAAATACAATTCATAAAAAGAACAAGACCAGCTCATAACCATAATCATATCAAAGCATAACCTGTATTAAAGATGCATAGAGTTTTATGTCATACAGTAGACATCAAAATTGGATTCCCATCTCCAATTGCCACCACCTTGCCATATTACAAATTACAGTATTTATAAAAGAAAAATACCAAGAATAAGCTATTTCTATTTTCCAGAAGAAATATGGAAAAACTATCAAAAATATCAAATTGATGGAGTTGTTGAATTGATCCTTTTCCATTTGTATTTGAAGGATCAAATGATGCCTAAAATATGGGGTTACTTACATGATTACTAATTTATCTCCTTGAAGATGTCCATCTGCTTAAGTTGTTGGATTAAACTCCAGAACCAATATTTTCCAGCTGTCCCAATATTTCCTGAATTTGCGATCACCATTAACTGAATCTGACCATTTTCCATCATGTCATCTACATGTGGGAGCCCTTCATGGGGTTTTAGAACTCTCTCCATTGGAATTCCTTCCATTTTCAACAAATTAGCCATGCCATTTGTTGCAACAATTGTGAAACCAAGTTCAATGAATCTGTTTGCAATTGATCGAAGGCTTAGTTTGGTGAAATCATTTAAACTTACAAAACATTGTGCGACAGTTTTTGATTTGCTGCAATTTGTGCCTTGGCAAATTCCATAGGAAATTTAAATTCTATGCCCATCACTTCTCCAGTGCTTCGCATTTTAGGACCAAGAACCATATCACATCCTTGAAACTTTTCAAATGGAAGGACTTCTTCCTTGACAGATACATGACTATGTAAAACCGATGTCTTGAAGAGATTTTCCTGACATAAGAAGGGCAGCATACTTTGCTAAAGGATTACCAATTGCCTTAGAGACGAAAGGAACTGTTTGTCATGCCCTAGGATTTGCTTCACATTCACTGTCGTAAGATGAGTACATATAGGGTGTATTGGCTTCAAACTCAGCTGCACATGTATCCACTCTTTTATATGCAGGACATACACCTAAAGCTAGGCAGCGGGCGTAGACTTATTTTTTCAGGTGATTTAGTTGCAAATGATATCTTCTTATCCTTAAATCCCCTCTTCTTTAATTCATAAAATCATTTTTGCTTAGTTCTGACAACTTTGTAATAGATAGGAAACCTTCAACGTCTAGGAGCTCCTGCAACGGTAAAAGGAACCATCTATCAATATATCATAACTCATGAATCTCTTCTGTGCTCATACCTCTTTTCATGGCTGCATAAAGTGCATATATTCGATTTGGACCAAGAACTCTTAAGCCATTTTTTGAATTTCTTCATCTGTAGCTGAAACTTAGATGAAACCATTATGTGTGCTGCCAGAAACTTATAACTTTTGTTGGAACAGACCTGGTGACAACATCTGGCTTCGTCTGGGGATGGCATGCTCCCTGTGAGCTGCCAAGAACAAGTAGACCTGTGCCTTTCCAATGAAACCATCTCTAATATCTACACCCTATCCTGCCTGCCATTCACTGCTTTGAAAATGAAAATAAGAAATACCAGTGCCTTGTTTCCATTGGGTTGGAGTCCTTTTATCTTATTCCTAACCTATTTCAAACCTTGAAAACTTGCTCTTCTTATACTGCAAAAGCAAACTGCTCATACTACAAACTTAAGGAACTGCTTGAAGCATCAAGCTTATTTATTTACAGCTCCCATTCTAATCATCTACTTTCTTTTGATTAGGTAAAATCATGCTTCCAATGAAGCCATACAAATATTTGACTAACTGGTAAAACTTTTGATCTGGAGATGATGAATAAAGAAGCCCATGGAATATCAAAATTCATTTCAAAAGAAGAGAAAAGCCAACCTTCATTTGATAAAAACAATCTGACATTTGAGCTGCTCAAAGACTCCATATAATCAACAAATGGATCAACGAAGCTATAAAGAAATACCTCTTGCTACTGTTTAAGTTGAAGATCAAAATATCTCTGTATATCCTCTTCCTCGTAATGGTTGCCACTTTCAGCTACCTCCAAATCTAAACATGGCTGCAGATTGATTTTTTGCTAATCACAGGTTGTTTGATATTTTCTACAAATCCAGTTTGAAACATGATGAATGTAGGCCTACTGAATTGCAAATATGGCTGCTCATTGTCTCCTACAGATTCAGGATGGTTGATTTACACACAATGTTGTTCCTCATCAAAATTTGATTCATAGTTGTCATACATCCGTTGGCTGCTCCTCAAATCAACAAAAGGTGATGTAGGGATCTGCTCTTCTTCATATGAATACTCATCATAGATTGGCATATCTTTAGAGTGAATCGGTTGATGTTGATCCCAATATAGAACTTCAATGTCTTCATCATAAAATGGGGCATTCTGATCGATTTCTAAAGATGAATATTTATGTTCTATGATGCTATCATCAACTTTAATATCAGAATTTTGAAAAATTTCTTGTGGTAAAACAGAATTAGAGGAAGATAATAGATCTTCTTCCTTCTTCATAGCATAACCACCAGCTTCATCTTTACTACTGGAAGAATCTACTACTAAACCCTGGATATATAATGCATATCCCCTACAACAATGCTCAAAAAAACACTAAGCTGGGTAAATCCTCTTACAATATGAATAAAAAGCATCATGAAAATATTTCAAAGAGGAAATACTAGAAGCAGGAAGAGTTTTGTACCATTGTCTCACACAACCATCTAATGAATACATAAACATTTTCATCAATACATCTTCATGATGTATACTCAGTGATCCATGCATTGATGAAATTTAATTACATGATGTGCCGGATTGTCCTCTTCCTTTTATCTGAATCGAGGAATAAAATCTCCCCATTCATCCATGATAGGTATCGTATTTGGAAAGCCAGGAACAACTGAGAAATTGAGCAGAGCAAATCTCTGTGCCAAAATAGTATCAAAACCCTTTGACATCTTGGAATTGTAAAATCGCCTCTGGATTCTTCAAACATGGAGTCGCCTGGTGAAGAAATCTATAGTCAAACTAGTTTCCTACTCCTGTCCACCATCAAGAGCTGGATCTGATCGTTGTCATTCTTTCCTGGGGAAGATATCTTCACTGCTTTGTCCCCGGAAACGGTGCCAGAAGATGTTATCCCTAAAGTTGATCCTAGACTACAGGGGTTCAAGCTCAGAGAAATCTTTAACGATAATTCAAATAAAATTAAAAACAAAATTGGAATTGGTATAAAATCAAAGATACTGGAAAATCACATAACCATTAAAGAGTTGCATGACATAAAATAAAACACAAAATTCAATAACAGGGGGAATACGAGCATGAATTTATGGAATGGACATGGTACTTTCACTACATATAAGATGGTAACTGTATTTTATCATAAGAATCAGGCAATGGATTGTAATTGACCATACACAAGATAAATCATGAAAAATACAATTCATAAAAAGAACAAGAGCGGCTCATAACCATAATCATATCAA
The DNA here is from genome assembly GCA_001517045.1 of Pseudotsuga menziesii. Lineage (NCBI taxonomy): Eukaryota > Viridiplantae > Streptophyta > Pinopsida > Pinales > Pinaceae > Pseudotsuga > Pseudotsuga menziesii. The sequence continues at coordinate 480,263 of LPNX010365876.1, read as the reverse complement.
AGCATAACCTGTATTAAAGATGCATAGAGTTTTATGTCATACAGTATACATCAAAATTGGATTCCCATATCCGATTGCCACCACCTTTCCATATTACAGATTACAATATTTATAAAAGAAAAATACCAAGAATAAGCTATTTCTATTTTCTAGAAGAAATCTAGAAAAACTATCAAAAATATCGAATTGATGGAGTTGTTGAATTGATCCTTTGCCATTTGTATTTGAAGGATAGAATGATGCCTAAAATATGGGGTTACTTCTATGATTACTAATTTATCTCCTTGAAGATGTTGATCTGCTTAAGTTGTTGGCATAAACTCTAGAACCAATATTTTCCAGTTATCCCAATATTTCCGGAATTTGCGATCACCATTAACTGAATCTGACCATTTTCCATCATGTCACCTGCATGTGGGTGCCCTTCATGGGGTTTCAGAACTCTTTCCACTAGAATTCCTTCCATTTTCAACAAATTAGCTGTGCCAGTTGTTGCAACAATTGTGAAACCAATTTCAATGAATCCGTTTGCAATTGCTGGGAGGCTTGGCTTGGTGAAATCATTTAAACTTAAAAAACACTATGCGGCAGTTTTTGATTTGCTGCAATTTGTGCCTTGGAAAATGCCATATGAAATTTAAATTCTATGCCCATCACTTCTCCAGTGCTTCGCATTTCAAGACCAAGAACCATATCACATCCTTGAAACTTTTCAAATGGAAGGACTACTTCCTTGACAGATACATGACTATGTAAAACCGATGTCTTGAAGAGATTTTCCTAACATAAGAAGGGCAGCATACTTTGCTAAAGGATGACCAATTTCCTTAGAGACAAAAGGACCTGTTCGTGATGCCCTAGGATTTTCTTCACATTCACCATCGTAAGATGAGTACATATAGGGTGTATCGGCTTCAAACTCAGCTGCACATGTATCCACTCTTTTATATGCAGGACATACACCTAAAGCTAGGCAGCGGGCATGGCCTTCTTTTTCAGGTGATTTAGTTGCAAATGATATCTGTTTATCCTTAAATCCCCTCTTCTTTACTTCATAAAAATAATCTTTGCTCAGTTCTGACAGCTTTGTAATAGATAGGAAACCTTCAACATCTAGGAGCTCCCGCAATTGTAAAAGGAACCACCTATCAATATAGCATAACTCATGAATCTCTTATGTGCTCATACCTCTTTTCATGGCTGCATAAAGTGCATATATTCGATTTGGACCAAGAACTCTTAAGCCATATTTTGAATTTCTTCATCTGTAGCTGAAACCTATATGAAACCATTCTGTGTGCTACCAGAAACTTATAACTTTTGTTGGAGCAGACCTGGTGACAACACAAGGGTTTCTTGATTTTTTTTTGTATATCTATATGATTTTTGGATTGTCCTCAAGGAGATATATCTTCCTATTATTTAGATCTATTTATTTTAAATCTAGAATTTGTTTTTCCACGAAAAATTGAGGTCGCAACTTTCAGATCCAAATCTGAAACGTTTGGTGCAAAATCTAAAGAATCTGGTTATAGATCTGAGTTCTTATCGAAAAAATACCCGATTTCAAGAAAAGCATCGTCTGGTTTCATGTCTGGAAAGAGAAGTTATCCCTGATTTAAAATCAGCTATTTTTCAGAAATTTTTGTACGCACGTAAATATTGCAGAGTTGATATCCTTTTAAAGAATATCCATATCTGTATTCGACTTACGTAGTTGGATGCAGAATTCTCATGCCATTTCCAGAAACAAGATAGCAATTTTGAGTCATATTGATCGTTCTATGGTCATTTAAATTTTTTTGGCTCAAAACCCTTGATCTACATTAAAATAAAATAAAAATTGGTAAGATCTTTTCAGTTTACACATTATTTTCTTCTCATTTCTAGCATTTGAGTTTTTCTTTATTTTCTATCATTATGACTTCAAAAGTAGCTTATGTTCCTTAACTTGTTGGTCCTAACTATCTTGCATGGAAGATAAAAATGTTTGATGTTCTTATGAGTAAGAATATATGGAGGATTGTTAATGATAAACACAAGAAACCTATTGATGCTAAGGATGTGGCTATATGGGAAGACAAATGTTATCAAGCAAGAGGGCTCATTGGTAAAACGATTGTAGATAGTCTTCAGGTAAGTATTGAGGCAGAAGACAACCCGGTTGAGGTATGGAAAACTTTTTCTTCTCTCTTTGATAAATTTTGATGATGTGTCTTCTTATTACCTTGAAAAGAATATTTTTGAGCTAGATCCTACTAACTTTGATAGAGTATAAATTTATCTTGTTGAAGTGAAAACCTTAAATGAAAAACTAAACAATTGTGGTAAAGATTACAAGAAAACAGACACTTCTCTTATAATTCTTGTAGAATAGAAAATGCCATCTTTTTTGGACATGTTCATTCAAACTAGGAATATAGCTATTGAATTGTCTCAAAGTACTACGAAACCTACTTTTGATGCCTTTTGTAAAGGGTTGATTAATGAGAAAGGTTAATTGTTTCAGGACAACTCTCACTTAATAAAGCTCTAATTGCTCATAATCCTAAGAAAAGATTTCATAATGTGAAAGGTTCTTGTTCACACACTTCAAAACCTACTAATAATTCTGGTAATAATTCTAATGCACATCATGAAAATAGTAAGAAGAAGAAAGTGTATGCTCCTTGTAAGGAATGTGGTAAAACTAATCATCCTGAAAAAGAATTGCTTTAAATTGAAACGTTTAATGTCTAAAGCTAAAAAGAAATATTCCGATGAATCCCACGTAGCTTTATGTGCATCTGTTGTTTATTCTAGTAATTCTTCTTCTAATGTGGAATGGATAACGGATTATGGTTCTTCTAAACATATGAATGGTAATGCTTCTTTATTTACATTTTATGACAATAATAAACACATATCTTAGAAAGTATCTATAGGGGATGGTAAACAACTTTTTGTAATTGGTTCCAGTAATATTAATGTTGCTAATGGTCAATTGGAAGATGTTTTTCATGTTGAAAATATGACCATCAGCTTGCTTTCTATTTATCATGCATGTCAGAAATGATATAAACTTGAAGCTTGGACTGATAAATATGTCCTTAAAGATATCAACCATAATTTTAAAGTAGTTTCTTCTGGCCATGTTGATCATATTGTTGGTTTATATAAATTTACTGGTTTTAATTCAACTAAAAGACAACCTTTTTATTCCTACGTTGGTCATGCTAATGAACTATTAATTTATGGCATGAAATATTAGGTCATTTGAATTATGGTAAAATGAAAATGTTAACTAAAATGGTGCATGGCTTAACTCATATTTTGTCTACTAACGGTGCTTGTGAAGGTTGTGTTCTTGGTAAACATCATAGAGAAATGTTTGATAAAGGTAAAGCATGGTGTGCTAAAGAACCTTTGCAATTAATTCATAGTGACATTTTTGGTCCTCTTGAAGTTCCTTCTATATAACATGCAGTCTAATTTCTTACCTTTATTGATGAGTTTAGTAGAAAATCATGGGTTTATTTTTTGAAACATAAAAGTGAAAACTTTTTTAAATTTCAGCTTTTTAAATCCTTGGTTGAAAATGAATATGGTAAAAAGATTAAGACTTTAAGAACTGATAATGGGGGGGGGATTCATTAAGAAAAAAATTGAATCCTTTTTATCTAAACATGGCATTCGACATCAAAAGACTGTTCCTCACACACCTCAACAAAATGGACTTGCTGAAAGGAAAAATAGAACTTTAGTTGAAGTGGCTAGATGTATTATTTATTTTAAAGGGTTACATAAGAAATTTTGGGCTGAAGCCATAAGTTGTGCTAACTTTATTTTAAATAGAGTTCCTACAAAATTTGTTAAGCATGTTACCCCTGAGAAAAAGTGAAATGGTACAAAAACTGATATTAGTAACTTTAAAGTGTTTGGTTGTGAATTTTGGGCTCATATTCCTAATGAAAAATGGAAAAAGTTAGCACCCAAATCTCACAAGTGTATATTCATTGGTTATTCTGAGGATTCTAAGGCTTATAGGTTGTTTGATCCTTCTAAACAAAGTGTCATAATTAGAAGAGATGTTCAATTTATTGAAATCTCTACACTACATGAGTCTGTAGAACCTCATGTTACTCTGAATATTCTCTTATCACATGTTACTCCTATCTTGGTTACTCCTTCCAGTTCTATGACTGATCTTAGTTCACCTTCTTCATCATATTCAAGTATTCCACCTAAATGTCTCGAAGATCCGAAAGTGATTGTTGTCCCTTCTAACCTTCCTGTTTGGGCTCGGAAAACTCTTGAATCTAAAGGAAGTGATATCAAAATCCCTTCCAATACTCGTAGAACCAAATCTAACTTTGCTCTCATGACCAAATTTTTATCCACAAATGATCCTACTACTTATGCTCAAGGTAAGGGTAAACCTCATTGGGGACTAGCTATGATTGTTGAGTATGATTCTCTTATGAAGAACAAGACTTGGTCTCTTGTTCCTCTTCCTTCGGGAAAAAAATTAGTTGGTTGTAAATGGGTTTATAAAACTAAATTTAATGCAGATGGACAAATTGAAAAATATAAAGCTAGATTAGTTGCAAAAGGTTTTAATCAACTTGAAGGTATTGATTATAATGAAACTTTTTCTCTTATTTCTAAAATGAATACAATATGAACCATTTTATCTATTGCTTCATCTTATAAATGGGAAATAAACCAAATGGATGTTAAAAGTGCCTTTTTAAATGGTGATCTTAATGAAGACATTTATATGCAACAATCTCCTGGTTTTATTAATGTTGAATCATCAACTTTAGTATGCAAATTACACAATTCTTTATATGGTCTCAAACAAGCACCTAGGGCTTGGTATGATAAAATTGATCTGTATTTTTTGAATCATGGTTTTAAGCATTGTATATATGATCCTAACCTATATGTTAATCATGTTGATGATAATATCATTGTTATTGTTTTATATGTGGATGATATTATTATCACTAGAACCCAACTTCTTCTAATTCAAAATATGAAAATTGAACTTCAAAAGCAGTTTGAAATGACTGATCTCGGTATATTATACTACTTCTCGGGTCTTCAAATTTGGCATATGGAAGATGGTATTCTTCTCTTTTAGCCGAAGTATGCTACAGATTTATTGGATCGTTTCCACATGAGTGATTGTAAACCTACTCCTACGCCTTTTCAGTCCGGTGTAAAGTTAACTATTGAGTGTACTACTCCTCTTGTTGATGCTACTCTTTATCGTCAGCTTGTTGGTAGTTTGATATATTTAACCCACAGCAGACCAAATCTCTCTTGTGTCATCAGTATGGTTTCACAGTTCATGCAACAGCGTCGTGAAAGTCATTGATAGGAAACTAAGAGAATTCTAAGATATTTACAGGGAACATTGTATTCTAGTGTTTTTTATTCAAGCAATGCTACAGTTTTACTTTCTGGTTATACAGATTCTGATTGGGTCGGTGGTAGTTCTGATCGACGTTCAACTGTTGGTTATATATTTCAACTTGGTTCAGGTCCGATTTCTTAGTCCAACAAAAAGGTGAATACTCTTTCTTTATTGTCATGTGAAGTAGAGTATAGAGTAGTCAAAGAAGCAGTTTGGTTACGACATGTTCTCACTGAGCTTGGTCTGGTTCAGAAACAATCCACTGTGTTGAAATGTGACAATCAAGGTGTAATTAAACTTGCTTACAATCTGGTATATCACTCCAACACAAAGCATCTTGATCTTGATGCTTATTACATTCGAGGTCTCGTCGAATATGGTATTCTTTCTCTTGAGTATTGTCCTACCGAGCAGCAGGAAACCTATATCTTCACCAAATCCTTAATAACAACGAAGTATATACATATTCGTTCCTTACTTGGGATGAGGGAAGTTGTCATCAAGGGGGAGCAGTAATGACTCCTTCCTTCCTTTGTTAGTGGGATTTTCTCCCAGCCATTATTAAGGGGGAGTGTTGGAATATTTTATATTCCTTGGAAGGAAAAAATGTCTTTGTATTATGTCAGAAGATATCCACAATCTTATGTAAAATATTAATACATTATATCCCATATTCATTATGGTAAATTATACTCTTGATATCCATCATTATATAAAGAGATGTTATTTAGGAGAATTATATTATCTGACATGTAATATGTGAGAGTAATTCTTCCTCATTTCTTGGTATATAATAGGGTCAAGGGAGTCACATCAAAAACAACATAATTGATCTTTCTATATTGTATTGGGGTTTTTATCATTTCTCTCTTGTAAGCTTGACGAGATATTCTAGAGATAATAGAAGACTACCTTCCCGTGGACGTAGCCCAATTGGGTGAACCACGTATATATGGTGTTCTCTTTTCTCTTGTTCTCTTTTGTACTTATTGTTGATATATTATTGTTTTGCAAAGATAGGTAAGCTAGTTTAGCTTGATCCCTCTTTCCAACAGTCCTCAGTTGAGCAACTAACATCTTTGATTTTCCTTTGATAACTGCCCCTAAATATGTTTTCTCATCATGATCACAATTTGGGTTAATCTCTTTGATGTAGTAGTCTTTTTTACACCCATTGTGATTGGTCCACATGGCAATCCTGAATTTTTCAGTCACGAAATTTTTTAATTCTTTCTTGGTGTTAGGACATTCATGTAGCTTGATATTCCACTTGCTTAGCCATTTTTTGTTTTGCTTCATCCGAGTTTTCTTTCTACAGCTTAACTCCTCCTCCATAGTTACGTTGATTATCCATGTTTTCAAACCTCTTTATATATATTATTAGCTTGGTTATCATCGTTGCCTCTAGTGGGATAGCACCTGCATTAGCTAAAAGTATTCCGTATGGTACTGTGGATTTAACTTTGAGATTTCTAGTAATTAGTTGCTTATGAATTCTTTCTAGTTGTCTCCATATGCAAGTTGACAAGCTGATTCCCCATACTTCACAGCGATAAAGGACAACTAGTGTGACTAGCAAACCAAAGAGGGTCTTTTTGGTTTTCCAATCCCAAATTTCTGCTTTTCTACACCTGTTTTGAAGTGCTAATGAGGCCTTCCATCCTTCTTGCACCCTTTTTGTAACACACTGGTTTTGACCCCGTTTGCATTAAATATATGTGATGTATATATTGTAATGAATCGTGATGTGGAGCTAAAGGCAAAATCCCCACCATCGATTTGGTTGTGTTATGTTTTGGCGAATGGAATCGTTGCCGATGGTATATCATGATATACGACACATATTAGTTTTAGCATCATGTAAATATGCATTTTAATTAAATGAACCCCAACCAACTATGTCAGTTCAACCATATTGAAAAGGGCATGATTTTCCCAAGGATAAGGCGGGGGGGATTGTTAAACCTTGAACCAATGGGGAAAAAGCCATGTGTCAACCACCCATTTAAAATTGTTGATGTTAGTTGAGGGCACTTATTGCTGGGAAGTGGTGGGTGGAAGGACTGTCAGTCCTTGCCCATATGCCCACTCCACCAATAGACTTTCCATCCTCACATAGGCAGGAAAGACCACTACGCCATTCACTCCATGCTTGCTCATCCTCATGTGTCGGTGGGGATTCTCTCCGTTGTTTTTTGCTATCCTTAGGCAGGGACATGATTCTTCTCCTTGCGCATAGGTCTAAGTATGGGAGTTTTATTCACACACAGAGAGAAGCGTGGCCTCACATTGAGTGTGTACCCTGAGATATTTACCCATTGGGTTGTGTTCTTCCTGTTGTTCTCATTCACAATTTCCTGGTGCTTAGAATCCACCTTCATGCGGTTTGCTTTAGTTTCCTCACGCAACTGAGGAACTCTTGTTGTTTTCCCCACATTGTTCATTACTGTGGTTCCAGTTACGTTTTGGTTTTGTTGTGGGTTATTATTGAGTCGTTTTGGCCACGATAGGGCCAAGAACGACTCAGGAATTGTTTTCCCCTGTCCAAGTTGTGAATCGCTTGTTTTGGCTGCGTGTATGCAGTGGTTGGTCTTTGAACTATGTTGGAATGGGATGCAGGCTTGATTGCTTGATAAACCTGGTGTGTTTGGGAACCACATAGACAGAGCTAGAGGGTTGGATTTCTTCTACACAACCCCTGAATAGCACTGGAAGCGAGGTTAGGGCTTGAGGGACTGTGTAGCAGAGAAGGGACTGATTTCCTTGTGTTGGGTGTGTGTGGGTGTCCTAGAAGTCAGGCTAGTTTTGGTGTAGGCATCCTTATCCCTTCAATGAGCTCACCATCTTAGCATTCAACCTTTCCTAGCTACTTTATGGCTTGTTAAACCCAACCGTATTGGCTTGGCTATCTTGTTGATGGCCTGATAAACCCAACTGTGTTGGCTTGGCTGATTTGTGAATCCTTGGCTATGTGTAAGCCTGCTTGTTCCTTATTCCTTGGGGAATCATGCCCAGCTCGGGGGTGGCAGCGTTGCTGAGAGATTAAGGAGCACACTAGCCTATGGTTGGGTGGAACGTTGCAGCGACGTAGCTGGTTGTGGAACGAGTTCTTTTAAAGATAAGTATTCTTGTCCATTTCACTTCTGCAATCATATTTAATGTTAATGATTTATGAAGAGCATGTTGAATGCCTGAATGAATGTATGTTTGCTTCCACTGTGTATGTGAATGATTATGCATCTTAGCATGATTTATGTTCAAGCATTTCATTTTTATATATGTTCATGTTCATGGGGCAGTTTTCCCAGATGGTCAATGGCATGGTAGCATCCTCTTCGCTAGTCGGAGGGTTGGGGATGCTACAGAGTGGTATCAGAGAAAATGTTGCAGCATGGGCCTAAATGGGCCGTGATGAATCAACTAGCAGAGGAAGGTTTCCCTCTGCCCAGTAGAAATCAGAAGAAATCTGTGCACAAGAGAATTTTGAAAATTCCTCTAAGTGTTGAGATCATCGGATCGTCGAAGGAGTTATTCTGAAGCACCGTCGATGCATCGGATCACCTAAGCGGAAGGCCACCAGACGGGAACCACGGAATAAAAAATTTCAGAAATTTTTCTAAGTGTCCAGACTGTCAGATCGTCGGAAGACTTAGTGGGAAGCTCCTCCGATGCAGCGAAAGTTTTAGTGGAAAGACCCTCCAATATGGGCCATCGGCGGACGGTGAAAGAAAAAAATTTCCGAAAATTTTTCTAATTGTGAAAACCATCAGAAGCCATCTGTTGACGATCGCCAAAACGTCGGCACATTTAGACGGAAGGGATTCCGATGCCGTTGGTGGGAGAAAGACGAGGAAAGCGCCGATGCGGAGGAGAAAGAATAATGTTTTTCCGAAAAACCGCTTAAGTGTTGAAAGTGTCGGAAGAATTTAGTTGATCGGTCCACCGATGCCCCAAAAAAAGTTAGTTGTTGGGACCACCGACACGTCGACAAAAATTAGTTGATGTAGAGGCCGATGTGGTGGCAAACGTCAGTGGGAAATAGTTAACGAAGTAGCTACAAAGGCGGCAAAAATTAGAGGATAAGAGCACCGAGACTTTCGACTCGAAAGGAATGAAGGCACCGCAACAGCGGTGGAAAATAGGTGATGAAAGTGCTAATACGTCGGTGGGAAAAGGGTGATGGAGCTAATGCGGCAGCGGACGAAGGGAGAAATTTTTTCGAAGCGTTGGAAGCATCGAAAACATTTAGATGATCAGTCGCCGACACATCGAAGGAATTTAGTTGATGGAACCGTCAATACATCAAAAACTTTTAGTTGATGAGACCGTCGATGAGCGCCGGAGAAGACTTGTTGTTTGGGTCGCCGAAACATTGGAAGCTTAGTCAACTAGCGACCCAATACGTCGGAAGTTTAGTTGGGAAGAGACCCGATTTAACAAAGGAAATTTTTGATTTTTCAGTGGGATTTCTAAGGGGATTTTAGCAGTTTTTCAATGAGATTTTTAGCAATTTTCAGTGGATTTTTAGGGCCGAAAAGGAGGAAAATGGCAGTGATCTTATGCACCAAATTGCGTGAAAATCAATATTTACCAACAAAAAAAAAACGTCACCTTCAGTATGGACCCCCGTCGTTCCCCTAAGACAGTCGTTCTTTGAGGAAGATGTTAGAAAATAGGACCGCAGAGCAATAACAGATATACAGTTAAAGCAATAAACAAGATGCAAAACACATTAAAACATTACAGAGAGACACAGATATAACGTGGTTCACCCAAATGATGGGCTACGTCCACAAAGAAATTGCCAGTCCTTCAAAAAGATGAAGGGATACACCCTGCAGTAAAACCGTTGCACTTCCTCTTCATGCTCTCATAGTCTCTCTTCCAATACAATACAATACCACACACAATCATTTTACAATGCTTTCTTTTATAGGGGAAATACAATGGGAAAATTCTAGGGTTAACCCAATACCATGGGTCCGCAATATTGTTGGCCAACACACATCCCGAAAAAAATTCCTGGGGGCTCTGCCCCTGAACCCCAAGGCAGGGGGAATGAGTGTACAGTACTCCTGGGTTACAATCACAACTGAATAATATCTCTGGATCTGGAAGATTAGGCTCCACAACCAACAGAAGAAAATTATGTGTTTTGGGAAAACTTGTAATTGTATGATTTTTCCGAGAGAAGGTAAGTAATTCTGATTTGTATAAATGTTATGCATCTAACCGTTGTGTTACTAACACGTTTGCAAAATCATAGTCACCTTCAAGGGCAGTATTCCAAGTAGTGCAGTTTTGTAAAGTAAGTGGTGGTTCAGACATGAGAACCCATGACAGATATGATGCTCGAGATTCCTACAAGCATGCACGAGATGCCATGGGAGAAAATGTCCGTAATGGAAATGACGACATAGAATCTAATGGAAGGATATTCCAAGAGACACTGTCAGACGTTGCAGCCACCATGAGAAGCTTGATTAAATCCCAGGAAGAGCAGCATCAGTTGAATGTTGCTATGTTGCAGAGTTTGACAGACTTGCAAAGAAAGATAGACTCTGGACTGGGTACAGCAAAACCAAAAGGCAGTAAGAGCAGTACTAGGAGAAGAAGAAGGACTTCTAGTGGATCATCTGACTCCAAAGAATCCAGCGGGGATTCAAGCTCATCTTCTCATAAAAGAAAAATAAGGAGACACCATAGGGATCGCTCTCGCGACGAATTTAAGAAGGCTAAACCTCCTACATTTGATGGTGAAGTGAAGACGGGACAAGAGGCTGAAGCTTGGCTTCTTGGGATAAAGAAGTACTTTCAAGTTCAGGATTATTCAGGAAACATGAAGGCAAGGGTTTCCATATTCAACCTGAATGGAAGAGCATCCGTTTGGTGGGAGCACTTCAAGCAAGTAAAGAGGATCAGTGAAAGGAGACTTAAGTGGAAACAGTTCAAGAAGTATTTCAAGTAGAAATACCTCTCTGACAGGTATTATGACGACAATATTAAGGAGTTCCATGAGCTTAGATTGGGACAGTAGACCATGGAAGAATATTCAAAATAATTTCTTGGAATTGTTGAGGTATGTCAGGTACATCAAAGATGAAAAAGTGAAGGTCCAACGTTTTCTGAGTGGATTGCCTCAGTCTTACAAAGACAGAATTGAGTTTTATGAACCTAGAACTCTTGAAGAGGCAATAAGGAAGGCTGAGTATTGCTATGAGCAAAGCAAAGCTAAACCTGATTACCATAAGGCATGGAAGGACAAGAAGAATGAGAATTTTGACCAAAGAAATAAAGGTTTCAAACCTTCTAACTTCAGAATCAGCAGAAGCAGCCATCCCAAGCTGCGAGTAAGCCAATTGGAGAAATAGGAGAAAATCCTAAGGATCCACAACAGAATAGAGGACAACTTCAATGTTGGATATGTAAAGGACCCCACATGCGCAGAGATTGTCCACTTAGGAATGAGAGTGCAAGACCCGCTTACAACATTCAAGAAGCAGAAACAGTTGGTCAAGTAGCAAGGGTAGTCCCTAGGATTTATGCAGCACTAGAGGACCACCAGGCGGATCACCAGTCAACTGTGGTTGAAGTTGCAGGTAAGATTGTTGAGAAATCTGTTTCTATTTTGATTGACCTTGGTTCTACTCACAGTTACATTACTCCTAGAGTTGTGGAGATTTGTGCTTTTAAGAAAGTAAAGCATAGAAAATCTTGGTTACTTCAGCTAGCCACTGGAACTAAGAGAAAGGTTAGTGAAGTGGTAGAGAAATGTCCACTGGTCATGAATGGATTGGTCACTTGTGTAGATCTGAATGTTCTACCACTTGGTTCCTATGATGTACTCATTGGAATGGATTGGTTAGAAGCTCACAGGGTAAAGCTTGATTGTTACAATAAGACTTTTGAATGCATGGATGAAGAAGGGAACCCAATAGTTGTGAAAGGTATTCCAAAGGTAATTTCAGTACGACAGGTTTCACCAATGCAATTGAAGAAGTTATGTAGGAAGGGTTGTCAGTTGTATGCAGCTCATATTTTGGAGGCATCAGAGGATGAAACTCCTAGGTTAGAGGATTATCAGGTGTTACAAGAATTCAGGGATGTTTTTTCTGATGAGATTCCAAGGATTCATCCAAAGAGGGACATTGATTTCACAATTGAACTTGTGCCAGGAGAAGAACCAGTGTCCAAGACACCCTGCAGGATGAGTACACCAAATATGCTTGAGTTGAAGATGCAATTGCAAGAGTTGTTGGAAAAGAAGTATATCAGGCTGAGTTTGTCTCCTTGGGGAGCACCAGTTCTGTTTGTAAAGAAGAAAGATGGTACACTCAGGTTGTGTATTGATTACAGACAATTGAACAAGGTTACTGTGAAGAATAAATATCCTTTGCCTAGGATTGATGACCTCTTTGATCAAATGAGAGGAGCAAAGGTATTTTCCAAGATTGACTTGAGGTCTAGTTACCATCAGGTGAGAATCAAGGATGAAGACATTCATAAGACAACCTTCAGAACAAGGTATGGACATTATGAGTTTGTAGTGGTACCATTTGGTCTCACAAATGCACCGACTACATTTATGTGCCTTATGAATAGTGTCTTCAGCAGGTATTTGGACAAGTTTGTTCTTTTTTTCCTTAATGACATTCTTATCTATTCCAAGAATAAAGAGGAGCATGAAGAATATTTGAGGCTGACATTGCAATTGCTCAGGGAGCATCAGTTGTATGCAAAGCTGAGAAAGTGTGACTTCTACAGAGATAACATTCAGTATTTGGGTCACATTATCTCAGAAGAGGGTATATCTGTGGACCCTAAAATGATTGAAGCAATTATGAATTGGCCTACTCCGAGAAATGTGAGAGATGTAAGATCTTTTATGGGACTGGCAGGATACTATAGGAAATTCATTGAGGGATTCTCCAAAGTTGCACATGCCATCACTTCTTTGCAAAAGAAGGGGATAAAGTTTGAATGGACATCGAGGTGTGAATAAAGCTTCCAGCAGTTGAAGAATCTTGTCACTAGTGCACTAGTATTGAAAGTTGCAGATCTAGAGAAAGATTTTGTGGTGTGTACCGATGCATGCGGACAAGGGCTTGGAGGAGTCCTTATGCAAGACAACCACGTGATATGTTATGAGTCGAGAAAGCTGAAGGAGCATGAGAAGAACTATGCCACTCATGATCTAGAGCTTGTAGCCATAGTACATGCCCTTAGGATGTGGAGGCATTACTTGATGGGTAGAAGGTTTGAACTAAGGATAGACCATTGTGGTCTGAAGTATCTATTTGATCAACCTAATCTGAATGCTAGGCAAGCAAGATGGCTAGAGTTTTTATGTGAGTTCAATTTTGAAATCAAACACATAAAGGGGAAAGAGAATAAGGTAGCTGATGCACTCAGCAGGAAGGTGGAGGAAATGCATGTGGCATCTCTTAGTATTTTCCAATCATATTTGAGGCAGCAGATTGTTAATCATACTGTCGAAGATGAATTGTATGAGCTAGTAAAAGACAAATTGCAGCAGCAAGGTCTTGAGAAGAGGTATGAGGGATATAAGCTGGAAGAAGATGGACTTATCACTTATAAATGTAGAATTTATATTCCAGATGTAGCATATTTGAGGAGAGTTGTTATGGATGAAATCCATCAAACTCTGTATTCTAGTCACCCAGGATACCAGAAGACAATTGCTATAGCCAGGAAATAGTACTTTTGGCCATGAATGAAAAAGGATATGGCTGAATACATTTCCAAGTGCATGAAATGTCAGTAGGTAAAGGTTGAGCATCAACACCCAGCAGGTTTGTTGCAACCTTTGCCAGTTCCATAATGGAAATGGGAAGTTATTTCCATGGATTTCAATACAGGATTGCCGATGACTTGGAGACAACATGATTCCATCATGGTTGTGGTGGACAAGTTGACAAAGGAATCACATTTTATACCGGTGAAGTCTACGCATAAGACTGATGACATTGCAAAGATCTTCATGAAGGAGATTTTCAAATTGCATGGATTGCCTAAGGCAATAGTCTCTGACAGAGATGTCAAGTTCACTTCCAGTTTTTGGAAGGGGTTGTTTGCATATTTGGGTACAAAGCTAAACTTCAGCACTGCATACCATCCTCAGATAGATGGACAGACAGAGAGAGTTAATCAGGTGCTTGAATATATGCTTCGCATGTACGTGATGGACAAACCAACCAAGTGGGAAGATTACTTACACTTGGTAGAGTTTGCTTATAACAATGGACAACAAGCATCCTTGGGGATGAGTTCGTATGAAGCTTTGTATGGAAGAAGGTGTAGGACACCAGTTACTTGGGATAATCCAGTGAATAGGGTTGTGCTTGGTCCAGAATTGCTCAAGGAAATGGAGCAAGAGGTTGTAAAGATCAGGCAATGTAATGTCCCCGGTTTTGACCCCGTTTGTATGATGTATATATTGTAATTAATCGTGGTGAGGAGCTCAAGTAAAAATCCCACCATCGATTTGGTTGTGTATGTTTCGGCAATAGAGGTAGTTACCAATGGTATCTCGTGCTATTTGGCACATTATAATTCGGCATCATGTAAACACGCACGTCAATTAAACTAAAACCACAACCAGCTACGACAGTGCAACGTTGAATGAAAGGGGCATGGTTCCAAAGGATAAGGGGTGGGGAATGTCAAACCTTAGTTATGGGAAAAACCCATGTTTCACCACCCTTGTTGTTTGTCACCTTGTTGTCTCATCCAACCTTGTCAACCTCTTTAATGCTTCAGCTGGTGGTTGAAGAGTTATGGCTGAGTGGTTGAGGGAATTTATTGCTGGAGAAAACGTGGGTAAAGAGGCAAGCAATTCCTCCATCTTCCCCACGACTCCATTCTTCCCATGGTCGGTGGTTTTTCACGTCCGGTTGCTCACCCTCACGCACAGGTTGCTCATCCTCACGCAGAGGTTTGTTCGTCCTCTAGATGGCCTGCTGATTCGCGCACAGAGGTGAGGCTGTTTCCCCTCACGCGCAGGCTGGAATCCTCACGCAGGGATCGGGTATGTTTTCCCTGGTGTTTTTGCTGTTGGGTGCAAGATCTTCCTCACACACAGACCATTGAGGTCATTTTTCCCATGAGAGAGTCGTGCTCATTGTCTTTGTTTTGGGACTGTTGTCTTCCCCACGTTTTTTGTTGGCCGTGGTGTCCAATTTCGTTTTGGACCACTGTGTATTCGTGGTGAGCCGTTTTCTGCTGTGATCTGTGAATTGTTGCCATTTTCGTTGGTTGATTGGGTTTCCATGGTTATGCTAGGAACGTTGTTTATTAACCTTCGTGGGCTGTGATTGGTTTCCATCACTCATTGTGAGTTTGGGTTGTTGAATTGCCCTAGTTTTGGTTGTTGTGGATGCAATCATCTTTTGGGTGTCGTGGCTGAGTTGTTTTGGCCACGTTAGGGCCAAGAACAACTCAGCAGTGTGGTTGGATTTGAGCGGTGTCTCACCCTTGGCTTGGGATCTTTTCCGGGTTGTTTGCCTTCTTCACGGGGCTGTGAAGGGTTGTTTGGCTGCTGGTACGCAGTGGTTGTCCCTTGGATGGCGCTGGCTTGGCCGCTTGTTGAAGGCCTGTTAAACCCAGCGGTATTTGGTTTGGCTGTTTTGTGTCCCCTTGGCTATGTGTAAGCCTGCATTGTCCCCTTATCCTTGGAGGAATCATGCCCAGCTCGGGGGTGGTAGCGTTGCTGAGAGATTGATGAGCAAGCTAGCCTATGGTTGGGTGGAACGTTGCAGCGACGTAGCTGGTTGTGGGCGAGTTCTTCACCAAAAGATAAGTCTGTTGTCTATATTTCATCTCTGCAATTATATATTTGATGTCAATTAATGAATCATATTGAGCATGGTGGGATGCTGGAGATGTATGCATTTTGCTTCCGCTGTATGATTGAGGATTTAGGCATTGTGTATGCTTAGGCATCTTAATATGCATCCTGTAAGTTTTTAATTTCAGCATGGATTTTCTTGTTCATGTTCATGGGGCAGTTTTCCCAATCTGTATTCGATGATTCGTCGCGTCCTCTTCGCCGGTCTGAGGGATGGGGACGTGACAGGCAAAATCTGAAACCAGCACAGGACAGACAGAAAAGCTATGCAGATAAGCATAGGGTGAACAGGGAGTTCAATGTTGGGGATCATGTTTACCTTAGAGTGAGGGCAAGGAAGAGTTCCATGAAGCTTGGAAGTTGTGCCAAGCTATCACCAAGATATTTTGGGCCGTTTGAAGTGCTTGAAAGAATAGGGCCAGTTGCATATAGACTTGTATTGCCTGCTAGCACTAGAGTTCATAATGTTTTTCATGTTTCTTTGCTTAAGAGATATGTACATGACCCTAACCATGTGATAAATTGGGATGTGATTCAGGTGGAACCCAAGGGAGAGTTCCAAATCGAGCCAATGTACATCCTCGACAGGAAGGTCACAATGCTCTGGAACCAGGCCATAGGGCAGGTAAAGGTGAAATGGGAGCACTACGGACCTGAAGAGGCTACATGGGAGCTGGAGGATGCCATGCGATTGGCACATCCATTTTTGTTCAATTCAGCGGAACACTGAGGCGATACCAGTGTAACATTTTGTTCAATTTTGTAAAGCACTGAGGACAATGCTATTGAAGGGGGAGGGGAATGTAACACCTCGGTTTTGACCCCATTTGCATTAAATGTATGTGATGTATATATTGTAATGAATCGTGGTGTGGAGCTAAAGGCAAAAGCCCCACCATCGATTTGGTTGTGTTATGTTTCGGCGATTGGAATCGTTAGCGATGGTATATCGTGATATACGTCACATATTAGTTTTAGCATCATGTAAATATGCATTCTAATTAAATGAACCCCAACCAGCTATGTCAATGCAACCATATTGAAAAGGGCATGATTTTCCCAAGGATAAGGGGGGGCCGAATTGTTAAACCTTGAACCAACAGGGAAAAATCCATGTGTTAACCACCCATTTAAAACTGCTGGTGTTAGTTGAGGGCAGTTATTGCTGGGAAGTGGTGCGTGGTAGGACTGTCAGTCCTTTCCCACATGCCCACTCCACCAACAGACTTTCCATCATCACGTAGGTAGGAAATACCACTACGCCATTCACTCCATGCTTGCTCATCCTCATGCGCTGGTGGGGATTCTCTCCGTTGTTTTTTGCTATCCTCGAGCAAGGACGCGATTCTTCTCCTCCCGCACAGGTCTAAGTATGGGAGTTTTACTCATGTAGAGAGAGAAGTGTGGCCTCACATTCGAGTGTGTACCCTTATCAATTTACCCATCGGGTTGTGTTCTTCCTGTTGTTCTCATTCACAATTTCCCGGTGCTTAGAATCCACCTTCATGCGGTTTGCTTTAGTTTCCTCACGCAACCGAGGAAATCCTATTGTTTTCCCCACATTGTTCATTACTGTGGTTCAAGTTACGGTTTGGTTTTGTTGTGGGTTATTATTGAGTTGTTTTGGACACGATAGGGCCAAGAACGACTCAGGAATTGTTTTCCCCTGTCCAAGCTGTGAATCGCTTGTTTTGGCTGCGTGTATGTAGTGGTTGGTCTTCAGACTGTGTTGGAATGGGATGCAGGCTTGATTGCTTGATAAACCTGGTGTGTTTGGGAACCACACAGATAGAGCTATAAGGTTGGCTTTCTTCTCCACAACCCCTGAATAGCACTAGAAGGGAGGTTAGGGCCTGAGGGAATGTGTAGCAGAGAAGGGACTGATTTCCTTGTGTTGGGTATGTGTGGGTGTCCTAGAAGTTAGGCTATTTCTAGTGTAGGCATCCTTATCCCTTCAATGAGATCACCAGCTTAGCATTCAGCCTTTCCTAGCTCCTTCATGGGTTGTTAAACACAACCGTATTGGCTTGGCTGTCTTGTTGAGGGCCTGATAAACTCAACTGTGTTGGCTTGGTTGATTTGTGAATCCTTGGCTATGTGTAAGCCTATTTGTTCCTTATTCCTTGGGGAATCATGCCCAGCTCGAGGGTGGTAGCGTTGCTGAGAGATTAAGGAGCACGCTGGCCTATGGTTGGGTGGAACGTTGAAGCGACATAGCTGGTTGCAAAACGAGTTCTTTTAAAGATAAGTATTCTTGTCCATTTCACTTCTGCAATCATATTTAATGTTAATGATTTATGAAGAACATGTTGAATTCCTAAATGAATGTATGTTTGCTTTCCCTATGTATGTGAATGATTATGCATCTTAGCATGTTTTATGTTCAAGCATTTCATTTTATATATGTTCATGTTCATGGGGCAGTTTGCCCAGATGGTCAATGGCATGGTAGCATCCTCTTCGTCGGTCGGAGGGTTGGGGAGGCTACACTTTTCTCCATACAAGTCTCCCAATTGAGCTTATAGTGGAATTCAATCCCAAGATATTTGTATTCCTCCACTATCTCGAATGAGCTTCCTTCGAAGAGGAAGGTGGCCGGTTTGCCTTTTCTACTTAATGAGAAGATCATGATTTTGGTCTTGGAAATGTTCACTTGCATTCCAACCTCCTGACAAAAGTGTTCTAAGGCCCTTAAGTTCTCTCTTAAACCATGTGTTATTTGCGAAATTAGAATAAGGTCATCCGCATACAAAAGTAGCTTCACCACATAACCTGCTAGGTGGACACCTTCACCATCTATTTTGCTCAACCAAGCTTATAACTTATAAATATATAAACCAAACATTGTGGGGGATAAAGGACAGCCCTACTTAACACCAATATCACCACTGAAACATTCGTACATTCCCTCACTTGTTTTGATTTTAGCTCGAACCTTTTCATAAATCCTGTGGACTACCTCCCTATAGCCCTCTGGGGTACCCAACTCTTCCATTCTGTTCCAAAGTTTGTCTCTAGGAACTGTATTGAAGGCTTTCTTAAAGTCCAGAAACCTTGTTTGTTCCATATTTTCTCTATCAAATTCCTAAGGGTGATACAATGGTCAATAGTAGAGTGCTTAGGCCTAAATCTTGCTTGTCCTTTTGCTCTTTTCCCCTCATCTTCTTCCCATCTGTTGATTCTCTTCTTTATCATGCTCCCAAAAAGTTTTTCCATGAGGGGGTTGACCATAATAGTGCAATAATTAGAAGAGTTATTGGTATCTCCACTCTTAAAGAGAGGAATGACCACGCTGGTGGTCCATTCTTCCAGAAATCCATCCTGGATGACCCCATTGAAAATTTCCTTTATGTGAGGGGCAAGGAGCTTAACTCCCCATTTAAAAAATTTAGCTTGAATCCCATTTATGTCCTCTACCTTGCCACTTGCTAGTTTCTTTATTCCCTGCTTGATATCATCCACTGTGAATAGCTCCATTGATGTTCCCACTATGGGAGGAGTATCCTTCTTTTGTAACCGCTCGTAAAGAAGCCTCGCATATTCTAACCATTAGACATTTGTGATACTATTTTCAGTCTAATCTTTTCTTTGTTGTAACTCTCTCCAAAAACCTTTGGGGTTGTTTATTCCAAGAGATATTAACTCCTTTCTTCTTGTATTTACATAATCCTCTATTTTTTATTGTACTAACTTCTCATATTTCCTCTTGTTTTCTTTGTTGAATTTTCCCTCTTTTAAAGACCTCTTGGTTGCCTTGTAATCTTCATCATACCACAGGTTTGTCAAAAAAGTACTTGTAGCTCTCTTCCTAGGATGAGACCGCTTGCATGCACTTAAGGCCTTGTGGATTATTGGGATCAACAAAATACTATGCACATGACTATGATCGTTTGCCTTATTGATTGTCATATTTGTTCTTTTATATTTCATTTCTCGAAACTGTTGCTTAAGGGAAACACTAAATATGTCCTTGTTTTCATGATTCAGGAGGATTTTGCCCTTGCGAAGAGTTTTCTTTTGCGTGCCATAATTTTGATTATTGTGGGGACTAGTGGAGGCAAAGTCCAACTTAACAAATAGGGGGGCATGCTCAGATTTCATTTCAATAAGGAGGTACCCTATATCAAACTTTAGCACTCTAGGAATACAACTTTGAGAACAAATTACATAATCTACCACACTTTGGCCATTGTATGTTTTGAATGTGATGCCCTTTGAAGTTGGCAACCCTCTCATTCCATTAAAAATAACCATGTTATACAAGCTACACAGCCCCAGTAACCTTCCCCAAAGTGTGTCACTTCCCCATCACCATCTTGTGAAACTCTTTCCCATGATTGGTCTCCACTTTCCCCCAACCATAAGGGATCGCTTTCCCCTATTTCTTCATTATTGAGATGGAGATATTGGTTGTTAGCTGTTCTTGCATTAAAATCACCTATTAACATTATTTCTCCCTGGGTACTAAAGAGAGAGATATCTCTTTTCAAATAGGCATACGGGACTTCACTATCTAAATTGCCTCTTTTATAAATCTTTGAGTTTTTGGGGGAAAAATAACACGCAGCCAACCTGAAAGTAACCTCTTTCTCATTTATTTGAAACCAAATATATTGTTTGTTTGGTCCTCTTTCTCCACTTTTACAATTCCACCCCATTTTTCATTTATTAGCACTCTGACTCCCCCATGCCCTTTTCCCGTCCCAGTTCCTTTGTTCCAAACTGAAATATTCTTGTAACCCTCAAAATATGGAACCTTGCATCCATCGTGTTCATGCATTTCTGTAAGAATTATAATATCTTTCCCTCCTGCTATGGGACCCAACCCCAAACCTCTTCTCCACGGGTAACCCTTGCAATTCCAACTTACCACCTGTAAACATTCCCATGGGGCCCCAATTTCCTATTTCTTATTTGAGAAACGATCACCAATTTAAGCTTTCCCATTAACTAGTCATGCTCATTATCCCTCACTTCTTACTTATTTCACCTTTTCCCACTCCTTTATTTGTTGTTCTTGTTGAGCACAAGTCAAGTCCTCATCTAATAAGATGTGTGTGCCTCTAAGAAATCCTCTATTTCTGAGGATCATGTTCTTATCTTCTGTGTTCCTTAAACTGAATCTCACATGTATATCTTTTTCTCCTTCTATCTTCCTCCTATCCTTCTTGCTTGATGAATACTCCCTGACCATTTTATTTTATCTTTGAGGAAGTCTCTTGCTAGAGTTTTCGTCCTCTTGTTTTCCCCAAAGTCCCTCAACCCTTTAATGATGATATTTGTAGCCTTGCTTTGCTTATCATTTTCTTCCTTTATCTGTATTCTGATTTGTTTCTCAATTATTTCTCTTTGTTTATTTGATGACCCACTTACCACTTGTGACCATGATTTCACCTCTTCTATCCGATCTTTTAGCTGATTTTCTTTAACTTCCAAGTCGGTTAACGCTACCTGGATTCCCTGTAATTGTACATTTTCTTCTTCTTCTTCTTTTATCGCTTCGGATTTCCCAAATATGGTCATCCTCAACCATTCTAGTTCTTGTTTCATGTTAGCCACTTCTTGCTGTCCCATTTCTATTTTACCATGCATGCTTGAGATTTGTTCCTTAAGAGTTTTATTTTTTCCCTCTAATTTTCTCTTGAACTCAACAAATTCGTTTACTTTGTTTCCTTCATACCATCTTTTCTCTTCTAAAATTTTGAGTCTCCTTTTCATGTTCATAAGTTCTTTAATGTATAGTTCAGATGAACACATTAATGGAGTTGATGTGGGACTGTATGGATCCTTATTGTCATGGTTATCTGCTTTACTGCCATCTATGTTTGTCATAGAAACATATGATTTGTTC
Organism: Pseudotsuga menziesii; assembly: GCA_001517045.1. Lineage (NCBI taxonomy): Eukaryota > Viridiplantae > Streptophyta > Pinopsida > Pinales > Pinaceae > Pseudotsuga > Pseudotsuga menziesii. Next base: position 458,144 of record LPNX010365876.1, on the reverse strand, counting down.
AAACTTGCTTCCATATCCTTAAAATTTTCTATTTGCTTCACCCTAGTGTTAGACACCTTACTGAATAATTTGTTCATTTTTGGTAGGATCATTGCCAGTTTATCCTTATGTGGTTGCCTTAGCTTGCGGATCTACCTACGCTTTAAAATCCCCTTATATTTTTTTTTGTTTATGAAGACCAATCTTTCTTCTATGTTGCCTACATCCTTATGCAAGAAATATGCCATAAAAGAGCCCCATGCTCTTGCTAAATCATCCATTGTTACCATAGGTTGGTGAAGAGAAGATCCAATGGCAAACTAAGGGTTATGTTTCCAACCCGAGATGAAAACCTCTTGATGGGCATGGTTTAGCGATGGTAATGGTAATGGACCATTCAACTAATATTGTGAACCCCCGATGTATCTTGTCCCCTTCCCAGTAAATCTATAGTTTGCAGACTTGTTTCTTGTGTAAGTGAGCAGTGGTGTTTGTGCTCCCCTTTCTCCGGGGGTCTGGCCCACCAAAGCTAAATTGTCTTTTGTTACCTCCATAATAACTCCCCTATTTGTTTTGTTGGGTTTTATGAAAGTTTTGTTTTTCCCACTCTTGATTTGTACCATATCAGGGTAAATAAACAAAGCATAAATGAGAAACAAGGAAAGGGGAAATAAGGAAAACACTAGTTGCACCTTATGTTGTTGGGTAGTGGCTTCTTGTTGACTGTTGAATTTTAAATAAAGTAGGATAAAAAGGTAATGGAATGCACCTTCTGTAGCGAGTGGAATTCTAGTGACATGACTGGATCCAACCTCCGATGACGATGACCTAGCTCCAACCTCAAGCGCAGACGACCTAGCTCTGACGACGATGACAGGGACTCGACTCTCATCATGCATTCATCTGCATTAACTCTCTGCAACGTCCAACCAAAAAATCTGGTCAACCTTTCACGCTCAACACTCCCTCCTCTACCATTCACACCCGATGCTCCCTCCTAACATTGTTTGAAACTCCTTCGCGCTTTGCATCTCAGAAAAACCATGAAAACAACCAAAACCAGGTTGAAAAATAACCCAATTTTGAAGTAGAGGAGCGTAGAAGGATTGTGTGATTGATTGGATTCCTCGACTCTTGTTTAAGGCATTAGAGTGTGTGTTGTGTGGCTGATTGGATTTCCCAACTCCCGTTTTTAATTGGTAGGGCCCCCTTTAGACGATAGGTGTTGATTGTAAAGTAGTTTCATTTCTTTAGTTCCATTAAGTTTGTGAATTAGGTAGTGTGAGTGTTTGAATAATTTATTCTTCCTCTGTTTTCAATTAGAAATTGATTTGATCTTTCTCTTTAAAAGTTCTATTGGTTTTTTTGTTTGCATGGTGCAAAGTGCATGATGTGTAATGTGGATGTAAACTTTGTCAGTGATAACATCTTGGATATCAATCGAAGTGATGTACAAGGATTGTTATGGCCCTGTGAAGACAAAGATTGATCTCGTTGAGTAATTGGAACATGACTATACAACCTACCATCATGCCAAACATCTCTCTGTGTTTCAGCTCATCCCCACTGATGAGTCCGACTTTGCATTATCGAAAATTGAATTGAGTGAATTTTAAAATTCGTGGTGAGAATTTACACATTTGGTTGAAAAAATGGAGACTTTTGCAAAATTTCTTGTTTAAATTGCTAGTAGCTGATGATTTTAGGGTTAGTAAGGAGCTTAACATAGAAAACTTGACAAATTAGCTCCAATTCAACTCTGTTTAACTCATAATTCCATGGAAAAATAATATGTGACATTGTTTCCAAAAAAAAATACACAAGATTTGATTTAGTGTTAGAAAAAACAATTTTGTGGTTCAATTGGCATCTATGCCCCACCCTTCGCAATTCTAATTAAGTCATAATCCATGAAAACAACAATGGTCGGAATTGATTTCTTTGAGGCTTTGATTGATATTTTTTAAAGCAATATTTGTTTTGGGAAAAGCGGTTAGATTGTCGTCTTCTTGAAATGAATTGATTTTTTTCCACTGCTTATCAGTTCAATTGCTATATTAATATGGGAAAAAGATTGGGTAGAAAAGTTGCAAAAATTATCGTTCAGATCTAGTTTTCAGTTCTAGTACTAGTTGTTAGCACTCAGAATTGCACCCTAGGTTGTGGAGGGTGAACCCCAAGGTAACAATAGAACCACTTTAAGAAAGGAAGCTGGCTTCTTCCTTTCTAGAGAGGGATCTCTCACAGATTTTAACAGGGCCAGATATAAAAACAAAACAAAATTCAGATTAAGTTCGTGGTTGAAACAAAGCAAACATACATTAGGCTATGGAGTCACAAAGATTTTATGAATAACAAAACTTTTTGTAGGTGAAATTCTACAAAGGAAAGGTAGCACTCAGTTACAGTCAAAATGTTGTTGGTCTAGTGATAAAGAAGAAAGAATGACAATCCATTAACACGTAGCACTGAAACTATGAATTTTGCATTAACTTTGGTTGGAAGGGTTTGTGGATATCTGAAACAATAGCCAAAGTATAACATGTATGAATTCTGAAATATTACACACCCGTTCTAGATATGAAAGAAAACATAATGACAAGTTTAATAGAAATACATGCACATAAGAAAGGAAATTACAGACTATAACTACGACATACACAAGAATCTTTGCAATAATAGGCCCGCATTCGGCTCTGTCATTTTTACTAGGGGAAGATCTCAAATTACATAACCCAGAACCTCACAGGTTCCAACCCCGTCTTCCTCTATTGAGGGTATATTTATAGAATCAACAGGCTCCCGAGACCAACCTCGAAAACCCAAAATCAGTTACAAAATCGAGCTTCAATCATAACAAATTTTGATCTGGCAGATTCACCATGATCATAAACAAAACAGGAAAGCATGCTGGGGTGTGCATGATGAACAAAAATGGGAAATTAGACACCTAGAAACCACGCCTGCTGGATGAAAACGATGGCTCGAAGCACTTTCGATGGTCTATAACAGTTTCATTCCATGCGTGCATTTTCACCTACAAAATTGCTTCTGGACCGTATATCTGACCTCAAGATTCATTTTGGGTCATCGATCTAGGGTCTACGGAAAGTGGAAAATGGGCTGCTGACTTTCCTCGGCCAAATTTTTGTATTTTCCATCTTCCTCCTTTCCACTTCCGCCTTTAGCAAAAAGCTGAATGCAGATCTTCCAACTTTCTTCACCAAAACGTCTCCTCTTCCTATTCCGCCTTTTCGCTTCTGCCTTTGGCGAAAAATGAAAGGGGGGTTTTCCAACTTTCATGACTGCAATTTTGCCTTTTTCGCTTCCGCCTTTGGTGGAAAACGGAAGGCGGAAAGAGGAATTCGGGTTTACCAATTTTCACCTCCGAAACTTATCTTTTCACCTTTCTGCTCCTGATTTTTCCTTGGCGAAAACGATTTTTGGCCTTTGATATCCTCCACTGTGCATCCAGGCTGTCCATTTCCTGTCATCATTCAACTAGGAGAGGATTTCTTCATTTACATGTATTTCAAGGTCGAAAATTAGAATTTATTTAAGTATTTGGCATTCTTAATCTAGAAATGTCCCTTCAAACACTTGCAAACCCTCATCAACAATATTTAAGGTCATGTGATATGAAAATATACAAACCTTATTCCTCCTTTTAATGGCTAAATCCCTTACTAATTAATTAGCTCAAAAATGGTGCTAACCCCAGTAAATAATTTTTTCTTTGGTAATTTCAAAACTAATAATTTATATTAATCATGCTCTATATTACCAAATTGGGCAATTATAAACTTGCCATTGAATGAGCTTGGACATGAAAAATTGGGAAATTAATAAACTTGCCTCTGAATGAGATTGGGCATGGCCTACAAAATGTCGCCATATTTTTTTTAGGCTATTCCTAAATGCTAATGCTAGTATAATACCTACTTCAAAACTGCAAAGGATTATTGGTGTTGAAATTGTATGTCTCTTATTAGAAACCAACTACTAGTAACATGAGCCTTCAAAACTTCTTCCTGAAACTTATCCCAAGCATTAATATGTAACTATACACCAAAGGAACACACATGGGGAGATTCTGGAGTTGGTGGTGGTTAACACAAGTTGGCACATTCTTATAGAATAAGGCTTTAGAAGTCAGAAACCTATAGTGCATCGAGTTGACATGTTCTGTTTTAATTTTAAATGAATTGTTTTTCATGACAGAGTCCTAAGACACACATTGTTCTCATGGCTATGTTAAATAACCTTTTAGAACACTTTTACACAATTACCAATAGTTATAAGATCGCGGTCCTACATAATACTTGTTAGATTGTTGTCCAGTAGCTAAAGGATATGAACCAAACAAGTCCGCTTTACTTGAAGCACAAATATTTCCCTTGAGATTCTCATCCATTTCTTGGGCTTCTTTCAATTCTTTGTGGTTTTGTCTCTAAGCAAGAAACTAAAACATTCCTCAAAAGCATTCACATAATAAAGTAGAATAATATTACTTGGAGGCTTGACGTCCTTAGGAAGGTCCTTTGAGGATGTGGATTCAGATGATTTTGTCATATGATTAAATTGTAGAGTCTAGACTTTAGTTCTTAATGATTACTATGATTAACTCTAGTTATTAATGACTATTATGCTTATGTTTGGATTCTGGATTGTAGAGGTCATTTAAATCCCCTTTCTTTATATATTTTGGTTCAGATATGGATTGCACTATATTCTATTTTAGTTATGTGCACCCTTACTTACTATATATATGAAGAAACTTTGCATATTTAGGACTAATGCTTCGGATTCACGTGGATGCACATTTGGGATAAAATATAAGCACCACTCATTGTCACCTTGGTGGGTTTTTCCCTCTCTTTAGGTTAGTTCATCTCCAACACAAGGGGGGATTCCCTATTAGGATTTTCAATCTTCCTTTGAGTCCTATGACAACTTTCATAATGGAAAAAGAGATAATTTGAAGGTTTTCAATATGTTTTTAATGGCGATTTTGAATAGTTTAGTGCCTTACCCATGGTTTATGGACTCTTCAACAATGTTAAGTACTTAGAACTCGACTATGAAGCAAAAACATATCAACAAACTCTCTAAACAACATTGCTTACCAGTATTAACATATCTAAAATTACACTTACAACTTAGTACAAATGTTCAAATTGATACATTGGCACAACCATCAGGTACCTGTATCGATGTGAAACTTCAAAACTAAACATATGAAGCAATATGATAGTATTTTATAGAATAGCAAATATGAACATAACATATCCCATATATGCAACCATAACAACCTCAAGAGGATAAACAAATCTCTCTTTTCAACACTTCACTTGCTGGTCAAAGCCACCATATACAGTGAAATATTATCTCCCATTGAAGAAGAAGAAAACAAATACAAAATAGCATGTTTACATGAATATATCAACGTTGAAAAAGACATGAATAAAAGCTCTAGATCTTCCAAAAGCTCCTCAATAGCCACAATAATAGTTTTAAGGTCTTCTCTCGAAGTTAAAGTCATACCTTTCAAATGAGTTGATTCATGGCATGTTGTTTTGTTATTGTGTGCATCCCAAATAGGGTTCTATCAATGCTCAACCTGAAGGTCACAAATCTATCCTTGCTTGATGCATCCTAAATTTATGAAACAAGTACAAAATCCATAAATTATTACCGTTATTGATGACGACATAAATTATTGCCATTGTTGATGCAGTTTGTCGAGATTTAGTTAAATTTATTTTAAACAAGTTAGTTTTAGAATTTTGTTAAATTTAGTTTAAATAAGTATTCCATAATTCTTTTTGTTTATTTACTATGATAATTTCAATTGATTTCCAACCTTCTTGTTGTTTACATATTCATTTATAGGAAATTGAAAAAATGGAGGAAAGAAGACATGAATGGGGTGTTGTTGTCAAAGGCACAAACCATATTTTCATTGCTTAGTTGGTGATTGTAGCAGTACATTAACTAGATCAAAATTAAGTGGCTTGAATCACCATTGATCCATGATACACAATCTTCTTCCGATTCCTCAATGTCTAAGAGGGAGACAAAGAGATCAAAATGCAAAATGCAATGCAAAAATACCAACTAAGATTGAAAGACAAAATGAAAAGATCAAATATGATGTGGATGCAAGGTTGTGGCGGGAACACAAGCAAGCCTATAAAATATTTGTTAATGAATAAATTATTTATGTTCTAACTATTTATCTACAATTTTATGTATGTGTATTTTAATAATATGAGTACTATATATTAAATTTATTGAAACTTATTTGTGTAGTCACTTACTACAGAGGATGGACTCAATGATGCCTCAAAACAAAAAATTAGTGAAAAAATGTATCACTAGGACCAAATTCTACCTCGTAGACATATGGAGACAACTTGGTAGATACAAATTGCTTTGCAACACAAAGAAGTAGGGATTGAGAAAATAGTATTAACAACGAGTACACATTTGAGTCTATTTTTTATGTGCATTTATTTTCAAGACATTTTAAAATTAGACTATATTTATTTTTATTAACAATTGTATATTGATTTCCCATTGTTATTGATGTGCCTAGCCTAACCAACAAGGTTTCGTAAAAATATCTCCACAAAGTATGCTTGTTGATTCTAGTAACTTGCAAATCCAAGCAACATCAAGTCCTGAACCATTGTAACGTTCACCTAGATTTCAAGGGGTTGGGTGAAGTAGGTTTTTTTTTCCATACTTTCTCTTGGTTGTCATGGGGGAAATCACGACATCCTTTGACCCACATCCCTAATTGAAAGAACCGATTTAGTGCAAGAAAAATATTTACAGAGAACAAAATCCAAAGGAAAAACTATAGTATGCAAATTTACACAGTTTATGACCCACAACCCAATTGGAGTGAAAATATTTCAAGAACTTTTTCTTGGTTGCAAAATCCATGAAAAATATATCCATGATCTCGATGATATATTTGACATCCAGACGTGAGTTAATGATTTTAACCAACCATTCTAACATAACATTTTCCCGTTGTGGAGTAGAGATCAAATTGTAGATATTTTTTTCCTTGCCCTCATTACGTGCCAAACAAACAATATCACCTGGCATTGTGTCACCCTCCTATCAAATTCAATGTGTTTAAGTAAAATATTATTACAATAAATACAAGTCGCGTAATAACTAATGCATCAATTTCAGCCAATGCATTGTCAACCATTAATGCATTGAATTTCTAGTCGTGGCCAAGTTGGTAGCACCTATTCATTAGCACCTCCAACCATGAAGCAAGATTGACTAATGTATTCCATGATGCAACAACCCATGCAATTGACACCCCATTTTGTTGACCATCAAAGGCCACAAGTGTGTACAACTGATACCACAATATTTAAATAAAAACATGAATAACTTTGGGCTATCGATCATAGTATGTCACAACTCAAACAATAATTTCTAATGAATCATTCAAATTAACATTACCCAATATTTATTGGTGCTGAATGTTGATTCCATTCCTATTAAAATACTATGGGATAGTTTTACCATTGGCTCCAACATCCATTTTGTTTGGATGCCAATTATAAATGGGACATTTAGACCATTGGGCTTCTGGAAAAAGAAAAAGTCATCCAGTTGTTTCTAGAACCAAAGTTTAACACCCATTTAATCTTTCTTATGCAATTGATAATTTCCCTTTGTCGTGCGATTATAAATGTTTACAATATCTTTCTTGCTCAAGAAGAAATCTTTACCATGATTTTCAACATCTATGTCCACATGTTGCTCAATGTGCATTTTACATACAATGTCAATTAGCACTCCCATAAAAAAACTTTCCACGTAACCGACAATGTCCTTTGAAATCTTATGACAATACAAGGCCCTAGGGTCGCTAGATGTGTCATTTTGACCATACAAGGCCATCCATCCTCATCTTCATAGCTCATATGTGTTGTTTGTCAATATTGTTATATGGGGACTCTGAGTCAAAACCTATACAATAAAATGACATCGACATCCCCTCTTTTTCACAAAAGAACCCCTGCATTTATGTGTGTTATCTCCTCTTTTGTCCTCTGGTCCATATGAACATGAGTAACTGCAATATAAAGTTCAACACCTCAATACATACAAAATATCACATATGTACATTCATGAGTAACATCTAAACAAGGCAACTTTGAATTACTCATAGCTCGTATGACAGGGGAGCACTACCTCTTTCTCTTGGGGGTTTTCTTAATGTGCATCGAAAAGTGCAAGGAGCACCGGGATTGGTTTCCTCCCCTCTAATAAAGTCAGAGATTCTGTGTGAAGGGATCAATGCAACACGATCAAACAAAGGGATGTCTTGTCGAAATATTTCACTCCAATATAAACCTTTTACAGAAAAGGTCCTGGTTGTTGGGTCTTGGACCTCAAGGTCCATTATCATATTCCATTTATTTTCCCTCCACATTTTTTATGGATACCTCAAAACAACGTGGACTATACCTCCTAGGTTCTTGCGCCAATTCTGATTAAACTTTGGTTGATGATAGTTTTAGATGTCTTACTTCTGAGATCTTTAATCTACACTCAGTTTAGAGGTCACATGGAAAAGTTACCATTCCAATAGCGAACGATACTCCTTGAAGATTCCACAGTGAAAATTGAACATAGTTTGAGCAATTTAACCATTAATCATTGATTTTGTTTATCAATTGAAAAACCACAAATAAGGATTAAACAAAACATTGATAAAATCGGTCCTTGTGCCCTTGTATAGCCACGATATTAGGGATAGGACACTAATAACAGTAAGGAAAATGATTAAATTCTCCAATGATAGATTACATAAAAAATAGTTAAACTGAAAAGGGTAGAGGTGAAATAATGCCATCGGAGATCGACTTGGGGGGAATATTTGTGGCCAAACCTTCGCTGAAGTTTGTGGTTATATCACTGTGTAAGGTTGACAACCATTTGCATAGCACTATAGAAAATGAAAAGTGTGGAGGCAAAAAAATTCCATCATTCATAAAGAAGCTCAAGATAATTTTGTGGCCAAACCCTAGCTAATGCGGCTATATAAATGTACTTGGTTTCTTTGTCCAGAATTGAGGAGGGAAACCTAAAAATGAGCAATGTCCAAAGGATCCATAATCATTTACCATTCCTTGTAATTTTATTTATTTTTATACTTGGCCCCGATGCATATAAACTTTGCAAAGAAAACTAAAATGAACATAGTGAAAAGAATATATTTAAAAATCTGCAATTCCCAAAAGTAACTTAAAGCTTTTTTACCTTTTCAAGCTTTGACTATACTACATGTTTACCTTTTTTTTTCTAAATGGAGCTATCAGTTTCACACTGAAAAAACTATAAGGAACCTGTGAGAATCAATTCACCTTCAATTACAGTCATACATTTTATTGATATGGTGATGCTTGGACATGTATTATATATATATATGCTCCCCAAGTCCCTAGGATTGGATTGCCAGTACAATGTAATTTATGTAGAAGAATGGACATTTAAAGAGGTAAATCATCTACTCAATTGGTCTTGAGACTAGACCAAAGTATTAAAGCTTTAGAAGACAACATTGCGACTTGGTAAAATAGTTGGGCTGAATGTTGCAAACAATTTGGAGTGTGATTAAGCTTGCATATATTTGACAAGTAGATATGATGTGTGTAACACCTCGGTTTTGACCCCGTTGCATTAAATGTACATGATGTATATATTGTAATGAATCGTGGTGTGGAGCTAAAGGCAAAAGCCCCACCATCGATTTAGTTGTGTTATGTTTCGGCGAATGGAATCATTGCCGATGGTCTATCGTGGTATACGACATATATTAAGTTTTGTCATCATGTAAATATGCATCTTTAATTAAATAACCCAACCAGCTATGTTCGCGGCAACTGAATTGAGAAGGGGCATGATTCTCATAAGGATAAGGGGGGGGATGTCAAACCTTGAACCAATGGGGAAAAATCCATGTGTCACCACCTTGTCGTATCCAACTACCACTTTAATGCTCTGCAGAGTAGTTGAGGAGTTATTTTGCTGGGAGTGGAGTGTGGCAGGATTGCCAGTTCTTTCCCACACGCACACTCCACCAGCGAATCGAACCTCACGTTGGGCAGAAGAACGACTACGCCCATCATTCCACTCTCTCCACGACGGTGCTGTGAACTCTCCCGCACTTTCGACTCGCCATTCTCCATTGTCGCTCATCCTCACGCAAGGAAAAATGCCCTATGTCTCACGCAGAGGAATTCTTTTTCTGTTTGGTCTCACGCAGCCAGGAGAGGGAGCCGTTTTGACTGTCATTCGTGTTTTCCACAAAGAGGTATCTGGTGTGTTTCCATCCATATATTGGGATCTGGTGTAAAATTCTCTCACGCACAGGTTGGGAGGCTGATTTTTCTTCCCCATTGCGATCTGTGTAAGTCTTCTCGGTGGCTTCATTGTTGAGAATGGACTATTGTTTCCCCACGTTGCTGGTTGTCTCTGTTTTACATTTTGGGACTGCTATAGGTTGTTTTGGAGTCGTTTTGGCCACGATAGGGCCAAGAACGGCTTAGGAATTGTTTTCCCTATCCAAGCTGTGAATCGCTTATGTGACTGCGTGTATGCAGTGGTTGGTCTTCGGATTGTGTTGGGAGCAGGGATGGGGGCTTGGTTTGCTTGATAAACTTGGTGTGTTTGGAAACCACACAGACAGAGCTAGAGAGCTGGCTTTCTTCTCCACAACCCCTGGATAGCACTGGAAGGGAAGTCAGGGCCTGAGGGACTATGTAGCAGAGAAGGGACTGATTCCTTGTGTTGGGTGTGTGTGGGTGTCTTAGAAGTCAGTCTAGTTCTGGTGTAGGTGTTCCTAGCTCTGTAATGGGCTCACCAGCTTAGCATTTAGCCTTTCACAGCTCCTTGATGGCCTGATAAACCTGACCATGTTGGCTTGGCTATCTTGTTGATGGCCTGATAAACCCAACTGCATTGGCTTGGTTGTGTTTTGTGTATCCTTGGCTATGTGTAAGCCTGCTTGTTCCTTATTCCTTGGGGAATCATGCCCAGCTCAAGGGTGGCAGCATTGCTGAGAGATTTAGGAGCATGCTAGCCTATGGTTAGGTGGAATGTTGCAGCGACGTAACTGGTTGCAAGAGGAGTTCTTTATGAGATAAGTAATCTTGTCTATTTTACTTCTGCAATCATATTTACTGTTAATGAATATGATGAACATGTTGAATGCTTGTATGAACGTATGTTTGCTTCCGTTGTATGATAAATAATCATGTATGCATGTTCTAGTTCAAAGCATTTTGTTTCTGCATTTTATGTACATACATGTTCATGGGGCAGTTGCCCGGATGGTTAATGCCATGGTAGCGTCCTCTTTATCGGTCGGAGGGTCAGGGACGTTACAATGTGCTATGTTTGAGCTTGTAGGATCAAAAGTTCATTCATTACATGTAACAAGAACAAAACAATTTTATGTTTAAGTTTTGACAATTGATTGTTGATATCGCTCATTAATACAATTTTATTTCCACTATAATCCATTTTGATGAGATGGAAAAGCCACAGGCCTACAATTTATGGATTAATGAGGCTATCTAGCATGCTAACATGCATGGTCTCCTGTTCTATATGATCAAGGGACTTATCATAACCAGATAACAATAAGGATGTGGCATCAAACTGGGAGAAGACATATTCCCGACATAGGGTTGGTATTTTTGCTTTACTTGGTTCAAGTTATACTACTGGTTTTAATTTTCTTTTCTGAGATTGAGTTGCATATTTTTGACTAGTTGGGTTGCTTCAAATTAGATCTAGATATGCAAAGGCCCTCTACTCCTTCAAAATTCATGATTGAAAACTCCAAGACTTGATTTTAAATACATTAATAACAAGGACAAGTTTGTCACAATGGAAGAAAATACCAATTACTTTGGATTCTTCAGACACAAAAAAGTTGAAGAGACAATACTGCAATACATTCTACAACATTTCTATAAATGGGTCATTTAGGAGTAACAATTTCCAACACTAAAAAACAAGGCAGACTGGTAACAAAAGAATTGATTGGTATGTCCCATCACATAAATTATTAGGGTGGGATGTTCCTATAAGTTGCATTTCAACATTCATTATTTCACCATTGAAAATCAATAGTTACCCAAGGATAAGCTAAACCTTAGCATAAGAATTGACCAATTTATGTAGATAGTCTCATCTTCAAAAACTCCTTATGCCTGACATCTTGCTGCTTGATAAAATCCATGATCAAAACGACTTATTATCTATGTTGCACAAGTTTTCGGAACGCAGGAACGTGGGTACGAGTATCAGATACGTCTAGAGGTTTTCCCCAAATTGGCAGGAAACGACAAGTTGGGAACGCCAATAATATATATTAAAAAAATATTAAAAGAACATGAGAAGAGAATAAACATAGAGCAAAAAAAAACATTAACACAAATCGGATGACTTAACTTATCCCTTGTATTACGATTGTAACTAGAACCTCTTAGGAGATGGAAATGGCAATAAAATCAAGATTACCATCCACGTCATTGATTATATAAGATAGACTCTTTCTAAAGTGGGGGCTTTTAAAAGTTATAGTCCCTATATTTGTGGCTATATGTATAGAGTAAGTTTTTAGTTTTGTGTCAGCTATGATTAAAATGTATTAGAATATTATATGTTTACAAAACATTCTATGCCAAGGTATTTGCAAAGGTATATAATTATTCAAATTTAAATTATTATAAAATAAAAATCAAGACATTTTTAATTTAAATGTAATATATGAATTTAGTTTTAAAGTAAAATTTAAAACCATTTCCAATTAGTTAAAAGTTTACATTTTATTCATAAAGTAAATAATAAAATAAATAAATTTATTTTCTTTTATTTAATAATATATAAAAAGTCAAAATAGATTTGCATTTATTATTGATTAGCGATAATTGCAAGATCAATGCACCAATTCGACAAGGTAGCACGAAAAAGACTTTTATTGCAACTTAGTTTTCTAGAGAATTTTTTTTTAGTCAACCATATATATGTATGGTCGCAAGGAAATAGGAATGTTGCTAACAACCAACATGGCGTTCATGAATGCGTGCAAGTTCCCAATGAAGGAAACGCGCAAAAAGAAGTCCCCAAGTTCCCCATTTTAGAAGATAAAAGTTCCCAATAAGTTCCCAACCATCCGGAACGGTTCCCATTGGATTGGGAAAGTTCCCTACAAGTTCCAAAGTTCCCTGGAACGTCGGAACTTTGGGAACGAGTTTCCTAAAAGCCGGGAACGGTTCCTGTGCTACATAGCTTATTATGCCTCAAGGGGCATATATTACTCAAAAGATACAAGAGATGAAGAGCCAATCTGGCCACTCCCTCGTAGAATAGTATTGGATACATATAGATTAATTGATTGAGTCCTAGATTTAAAATTAGTTGATGCTAATGATTAGGCTATTCATAGCATTCTGAGTTGTGTTGTAGTAAAAACTTATGGAAATAAGCTTTAACCATTCAATGCATGTCTCTATAAGCGCCCTTTGGGCCAGGAAAATTTCTTTTCACTCTCCTTTTCCGTTTTAATTGATATAACCAGCTAAGACAAGAGAGGATATAAAAACAATGTACTAAACATTTGATAACTAGACCAAAATGTTACAACTCCACCTTGTGACATTTTGAAGGATTGAAACCACAGTTCCTTCCTTTGTACAATTTCCTTATTTTGTCACATACTCTGTTAAGACTCAGATTTGCAAAATAAAGCATATGTTAAGTTAGATCTTTTACATTATTAACCATGAATTGGGCTCCTTTAATTAAACTTTTCTTCCAATTACTTTTTAATACCATATATCTTTTAATGTTTCTATACCCAAAAAATTAATACTGATTAATAATTAAAGACAAATAATGCAACATAACAAACTGTCCAGTAGCCCAAAAAAAAAATTGCTTGAAACAAACAAAAGTATAGTAGTTTCAAACAAAAGTATAGTATTAAATCCTCTCAACAACTCAATACAACCTAGTAATTGAATTTCAAGTGAATATTGTATACAAAACAAATGCTACGAGTTGGGCAATAACATCCAAAAACAACTTAGTAATTGAATTTCAAGTGAATATTGTATACAAAACAAATGCTATGAGTCAGGCATGTGTTCTTTAAAGCAAGATACAAATATTTTATGCAAATAACTTGTTTAAAGTGCCCGCTTTGTTATCGTAGTATCACAAAGATTCCAATGCTCTGCACTTGACCAAAAGCCCCCGGTTTTAAAATCTGTTGTACTCATTAGCTGTTGAAAAGCCCTTTGCACAATATGTGGGGAGTAAACCATTCTAAGAAAACCTCATATGATTGCACAATATGTGGGGAGTAAACCATTCTAAGAAAACCTCATATGATTGCACAATATGTGGGGAGTAAACCATTCTAAGAAAACCTCATATGATTTTAACAAACTAGACACTAAGTTAGCATTTTCTATCGGAAATTTAAGTTTTCGATCTAAGAATGAATTTGACAATCGAACATCTCACTTCTAGAATGTTTTTTTGACCATGGGAACAGCTCCTAAGGGTATATCCAACAGCCTGCAAGCCAGATATACCAGAAACTTGTGACTTGGCAAGTGCCGAGACGTCCCGGTGGGGTCGCCTATCCTTCTAGCCTTGCCACAGCAGGTCATATGAGCAACCCTACCCCGCTGGTTTTGAACCTGTGACCTCCAGGGAGATAACACATGTTCTTAACCATTGGGCCTACTCAGGTTGCCTTTCTCACTTCTAGAATGTTAACCAGAATCTTAAATCACCATAAGGTCAACATGGGCCTTTATGTCAGAATTTTAGAAGAGATTTTAGTTTGCATGCAGAAAGGGTCACCCACAAATGAGTTTAAGTTATTATGTTGCTTTTTGATATATACTTACATGCAGAAGCTTCGATAACATGGCTCTGCATCTGCATGGAGACCGGTAGCATTGAAAAACAGGAAACGGCAAAACAAAATTGAATACAGCCCAATTCGGTCCGAACTGTTGTCGCTGTTTTATCTCAGGTGGCCTGCGGGAGTTGTTGCAGGTGAAAGCAAATTGGGTGTTAATGGAGGGGGAGGCCAGCAAAATGCGTTTGAATCTTCACTCCCGCGGAAGAACGAGGACGGTTGGCCGACTTCAATGTAGGTTGGCGGATTTCAATGTAGGCTATGTGCATGGGCAAGAAATATTATGGGAGGTAGCGCCGATTTGGAGGTGGCCGGAAGGTCTCTCCGTCGGCCAGAGCTAAGCATTGAGCTGCAGAGCATTTAATGCAGCCCCAGCAGCCTTGATGACCCTTGGATCTCTAACAGCTCAAGATCCAACGATCATCAAGCTTGCTTGAGCTGCATTAAATGCTCTGCAGCTCAATGCTTAGCTCTGGCCCTCTCCGTCGCCGTGGTCTTGCCGTCCGAGAACTAAAACGTGCAAAGCGTCGGGAGCCAAGTCACATCACCGGAAGTCCACCACCGGGGAAGGTGCATTCCGTTGGTGTTTTAGCCTACTTCCTTTTAAATAGGTTTGAATAGCATCATGGCATATTGTTTTGGTTTTAGTTTTGCGTTTCCCGAGATCCTTCATCTCCTAATGAAAAATAAATTATATCGATAGCGTCAAAATATAAAACGAATAATCTTATACCGTAAGTGCCACGTAGGAGAGGATCACACATTTTGGTGACTTTATATATCAGGTTACATCGACTGCTTTACATTAATTTTAGCATGGCATCGCAGTGAATGATTTACGTCCAGGTAGCCATCTGCATAGCTTAGCTTTACTTTCTTCACAAATTATTGCTGTGTTGATCCAGTAATGCATAAGAAATATTAAGTTTTTCCAAATAGCTTCAGCATTTCGCTTCCTTTCAAGAATCGGAAAGAAATTGTATTTATATGAACGGATTCGTGAGATTCCAAGACTTGTGTAGATTTGGAGGAGAATATGGCGAATGCAGTTAGGGAAAAGCGCATGGTGTACAGGGTTAAATCTTCGACGACAGAAGACGGGAAAAGAGTGTATTCGGTACTTTCATGCGCTGATGATGTTGAGCACAGACGGCATCGTAAAAATCCTTTTGATATAAAATATGTCCAAGCCGTCCTCTCCACATTTGAGACTGTAAGCCTTCGAGCCACCAGTCAGTCGGCATCTCATGAAAATGTAAA
This sequence comes from Pseudotsuga menziesii, assembly GCA_001517045.1. Taxonomy (NCBI): domain Eukaryota; kingdom Viridiplantae; phylum Streptophyta; class Pinopsida; order Pinales; family Pinaceae; genus Pseudotsuga; species Pseudotsuga menziesii. The sequence goes on along the minus strand of LPNX010365876.1, from coordinate 441,919 downwards.
TATTTAAGTTCTAGAAGAATTATGTTTCGCAGTACAAGCTAACTTTTGTAGGCTAGACGAATTGCCTGTTTATGACGGAATGGTAAGATACGTAATAGCATTCAATGCCATTTTAATTCGCTTCTTGTGCACTAATAGGGTTTTCCTTGGATAAATTGTCGACCTTAGACATTTCAGTGCCTGTGATCTCGAATTACCTGCATCTGTATTTCATCAAATCCTCATGGAATATAATAATCTCATTTATCCATTATCAGGTAATAGAAAATTAGAACAGTGGGCAGCGGAAAGACTTCACTGACCAAAAATGACCAAAAGGTCGGTGATAACCTCCAGGAATAATGAGATTTCATAAAATTGCAAACATAGAACACCGTGTAATTTGTAGTTTCATCAAGGGACAAGGCCACGGGCATAACTGTCACCAAAACTCAGGTTGGTAAGCAATGAAAATTATTTTGGTCCGAATCTGAAATACAATGCTGAACCTGGTACGCTAAAATACTTTCTCAAATATTACATGACGAACATCTCTTTAGGAGATAGGTATGGTGGTTATTGTGCAATGTATGTCCACTGTCTATAATAATCAACCACATGGAGTGTGATTATAAAGTCGATACACTTGCTGTGAAATGGACAGTCGCACATTATTGTATCCCTGCATCATCACCACCCCATCAAATAGATAACTAACTCAACGTGACTCCCATGGCACACACCGCTATATTGCCACTCTCGCAAGACAATTGATTCAGAGCAAATTACCATGTTAGTGAAAAAAATAATTAGGGTTCTGCATAGCGGCACGACTTCTCCCACCTACCTATCCATACACAAAAGGACAAAGAAATTAACCCCATAAATGAACCATTACAGAAACAATAAACAGCCAAAACTACTCAAACCCTAGCGCATGCACCCTCAGGGTGCTTGAATTTTTCTCTTTGGTCCCTAGTCATCGTGTGGCACCACTTGTCACTTGGCATGGGGACTTGGTCATCCGCACTTACTTGGTAGTAGACTACACCTCTGCACTCGAGGCATGCCCATACCTTCACCGTAGGCTGCCTGCTACTTGGACCTGCCGTGCCCAACAACTTTTCCCAACCCTTGGACATTACTTATTAATTGTGTGTTGTTTCAATTAACCAATTCTACTTAGCCAATATACAACAAGCATAAAGAAAGTGAACCACAGTAACACACTTATATGTTCGGTGCCCAAATCAGGCATTGACAAGCCTTTTATTATTGAAGTATAAAAGATGATACAATGGAGAATTACAACGGCGGGGTTGGAAACGCAGTGCCAACATCCTTTTACAACCAACAATTAAGCTTGAGAAGACCTTCCCACTTCATTCCTGGTTGCTGACGCACTATGCCTACTGATGGGCCTTCTTGTTGCTAAGGACCTTGCTTGCCTGCAGTTCTGGCTGCTACCAATGACTCTATTAGTCGATGCTGCACCTTTTGTCGATGGGTTTGTCCACACATAAGCCTGTTGTTGATCATCCTTGAGTGTTGGCCGCAACACTCATCCATCGACAAACTTTGTATTGTTAGCCTTTGTTGTGGAGAGTCTTCCCTCGGGCAATATTTTACCCTTGAACTTGCTCCTTGTTAGATTGCAGACTTCCGTTGGTTCCTTTGTCCATTCTTTCCAACAGTTCGCCCTGGCTTGCTATCACAGACTTGATACCTTGCCTGCACCTTGCCTTTGGTCTTGAGCTTGTTCTTCCTCCCAAACTTCCTTTCCTTTGCCTCTTTGGTGCGCATTTTTATATAGGAGGATAGCTACTCTGCCCACGCATGTTCTCTTTCATAAGGGGGTGCCCAAAGCAAATCCTTGGCCAACGTCTCTCCTAAGGCACCTAGTGGTGTCCACATGTGCCCAACGGTGTACAACTATTTTTCCCCTCTTTCAACTGCGCCTTGGCTAAGTGGACCCGTGGCCCTTTTGTCTTCAACTGAACTCATGCAATGCGCTCAAGTGTCTCTCCATCTTGCCGATGTGCCCTTTCCTAGTACCTTGTGTCTGCAAGTCATGGAGTACCCTTGGCACCTTGTGCAAGTCTTGTTGGTCTCTGCTCACACTGATGTTGAAGCCTCTTCCTTGAAGCCCCTTCGCCAAATGACACTTTGTTGAATACCCCTTCATTAGAGCCTTTCTATTGTGCACGCAGGCTCAATTCATCATCTTTGCCCGTGGCTGCCTTGCATGCTCTTGAATGCCCCCAACATGTTGATCAATGCCTTGGTCATGCATGGGCATGTTGGTTGCTAATGGACTTGAGCCCTTTAATGGCCGAGTTGGTGAGGTCTGGTTGGTGAAAGTTAAGCCTTGAATAGAGGTTTGGTTGGTGAAAGGTAAGCTACAACAGTTTGTAAAAGCGATCACCTACAAGATTAAAATGTTTTGAAAAAACTTAGAACCCAAGCGCATTGACAGTCAAGTCAGATTTAATTTAGGCTATTACAATGCTAAAAATAAGAGGAAACATAAAGGTAGTGGAAGAGACCTTGGTTGAAAACATCTTAAAAATCTTGGGTGAACGCTCAAAGATCATGGCTGAAAATTCGAAGAATCTATCAACACTTAAATGCATGTTTGAAGAATACTATCTCGCCAAAAATTCTTTAAAAGGCACATGGAAAAAATTGAAGGTAGATGAGCAGGTGAAGGAGGATGCATCTGATCATACTGGGAAATTGTGTGTAGAGGAAGGCCAAACAACAACAGTTGGGGATAATGATACCGATGATGCTGATTCTGAAGCAACCCAAGATGAAGGTGCAACAGTTTGCTCCACTTATGATGACAATGGGAATGTGGAAGAGGCGACTTCTTTCAATATGTCTGATGCTGGTGATAACGTGTAGTCCACACCTCATCCTATTTATGAGGTGTATGATGATGTAAGCATGATTATACCGAGATGTAACGAGTTGGGAGTGGGTGCACTTGGGCGTGAGAAGAATTTAGCAAGGGATGAGTTACCTGTTGAGGATGATTTCATTTCTTAGGAGGAAAAAGATGAAGGGGATGAAGTGATAAATGTGGGCTTGTACAGGGATAATGATCCACATAAGTCAGGGGATCCTTTGTGTGACATCCTACACCATGCTGACGAGATGACATTGCATGATTTGCAGAGCCAACTATTGGTCATAGAGGAGAAGTTTGTATAGGTGTTGACAAGGGCAGATGGTGCTCACAAGTTTATTGAAGATCTTATGTGGAATACCCAATTAGAGGAGAGGCATAAGGGAGTTGCAGAAGGGGTCACTAGTACCCAATTGCGCATCATCAAGGAAGCTTTGGAATAGATGAAGTCTGTTTTTTTGCAGTTATTCATGGATAGGGACCTTGCTCTTAAGTTCGCAGAAGACAAGGCAAGGAAGGTTGAGGAGCTGAGTTACCAGCTGAGCTTGGCATGATCTTCACAATTGACCACAACAAATACTTCACCAACTTTGAAAGCAGTGATACATGAGCACCTGAGTGGCACTCATGATTTGAGGGAGGAGCATATGGTGATGTTTTTGCACAGGGAGCATTTAGAGTTGCAGGTGGATGAGGAGAAAGGGTTAGCCACATAGTAGGTAGAAGAGGACATTCCAATGGACTATCCAGTAGGGAAATTTATGCTTCCTAAATTTGGGTAGACATGTATATGACAGATATGGAGACACATTGGGATACACGTTCTGCTTACATTAGCATAGTCTTGGAGGTAGTAGCACATACAAGATACCAGATGGTATCGGAGGTTGCTGTTATCACACACCTTTTAGTTGCCCCACTAAAGGTATCCTATTCAGGATGGTAAAAGAGACAGGAAACTAAAGAGGTGAACTATGAGTATCCCAACCCCAAAATATGGATCGATTGTCACGCCGGTTAGGACACCCTTCTCTTTATGCCACTATTGATTCAAGTGACAAAGGGGGAGACCTTGATCTAACCTAGAAGGAAAGACCTAAAGCTAAAACACCAGATCAAACTATGGCAATAGAGTACGTAAGGTGTGTAGTTGATGAAACCCTAGATCTAAGATAGATAGCTACTAGTAAGGATGTTTTGGACTATGATGGTTTAGACAGTGGAAATGTATCCCAAAATGTTTGTGTTTAGTGACTATCAATTTATTATAAAGATCTAGGTTACAAGAGCTAGTATGAATGATCAATGCCACTACCCTAGGAGGATTGAAGGTGAGAAATGATGGTATACCCAGAGTGGTGAATTGAGAGGCAAATTAAGGACCACTAACACTTGATTAATATGTCTTGATGATAGATTTAACACTATCCAGAAATACAATCCAATCTAGAACTTGAAACCCATAAAACAACTTCTCTAGTAGGGAGGGCGAACTGCCTAAAGATCAGTGCCTGGGAAAATGGAGTCCAAAGATGAAGCCCTATGAGATCTAGGGGTTTCGAGGTATAGTCGCAAATACCCAAATGCCATAAAATCCAAATTCTAAGTAAAACAAGCTGGATGAATTTTCCTACTAACTAAACTAGGGTTTGAAGCATAAAAATTATGTAATGACAATTGGATAGAAAAATAACATGGAGAAACTTACCTGGATCACTTACTTGATGTTTGAGGAAGACTACCGAAGTGATGAGGACTATCCCTGCATAGATCAAGTGGAAGAATGGCAAAGATCTTGCTCTAAGTAAATCACCCAAGAACCCTCAAGTGCGCCCTCTCTCCTACCAACCTATAAGGGAATATCAGTTAGATCGGCTAGAAAATCAAGATACTATTGACGAGAGAGAAGATAAGAGAGTAAGAGATCATAAGACAAAATTCCCTCGAAGAAACAAGATCCAGAAAGAGAAACCTGGTGGGTCTCCTCCACAAGTGCACCCCTCTGCAAAGTCGATCTTTCTGTAAACAATAAAAATTGGATCAAAAAATATGTAAGATGTATCCACCAAAATCTTCCAATGCAAGCAAAAGATAGTTTCAATCATTCACCAGGAACATTAATCCACATCCACACAAGTAATTTAGTCACAAAATATTATTCTCTATTAGAAATTCAAAGCCAAGAGTCCTTTATAATGAAGAGTCTCCTCTTTTAATTTGAATCGAGGGAGACTAAAACCCTAATCACTTTTTGAATGAGTGGCTAATATTAAAAGATACAATGTAGATTGTCAACTGTGGAGATCTTTTTACTTTTTACATACATGGATCACAATGACCTTGGGACCTTGATGACTTTACCATTTCTCAGCAGGAGTGGGAGAGCATGTGGTTAGATTACATCACAGGCTTATCGAGGATGTAGACGCAACATGAAATTGGATAGTTATGATTAGAGTGGAGCAACGTCACTCCTTGAGACTAGCTTGGGACCCTGGAATTACGATATTGAACAGTACAGTAGCTAGCATGGAGGCAAGAGCCAACTTTTTCCCTCATGAGATTGGAATCTTGGTAGAGCAGATTCTTGAGGGGTTTATTGAGTTGCTACAGTATCAGCGGGGTTTCGATGAGGATTCCTCTGTCTGGAAAGACCACACATTGAGTGGAGGATAGTTCATCCCTTCTCGATTGGTTTGGGACCCTAGTACCACTTTCAGTTCAAATCAGTACACTTGATGGATTGATAGGTTATGGTGGCATTGCTCAAAGACAAGCAATCTTTGGGAAGGGAGGACTATGATATTCCCTTCCTCGTGATGTTGCCTATAGGACCATCGAGTAGCCTATTAAAATCCCATATGCTAAAATCATCTTATCTGGGGATTATTTTGGTGTTCTATCGACTAAAATGGTTTTGTGATTTTGGGTGACCCATGGTATTGCCCATGGTATTTGACCAAAGGAGAAAATAAAAAGGGAAGAACTCATCCATATTGGGCATGCTTATTGATTTTGGATATTGTCTCTTGAGACCGTATGGGGTTTAGTCTAGAGTTTCCTTGTGGGGTTGGCAAACTCCATCCACCCATTGGAGTTTAGTTTCGGTCGTGAAATATCCACCCTAGTTAGACAAGTAGGACCCATCTAGGGTGCTTACTTGAGATTCATCTTTCGGATTCGCCATCATCTTGGATAGGGTTTGGAGGCCTGCTTGGAAAGCTTGTTGTCACACATATTGGCATTCATCTTCTAGGTTCACTATGTGAGTACTCTTGGTGTGGTTTAGCTGCTATAGTAGCCAGTAGATTCTATTGTTGTATCCATCCATTTCATAAGAAAAAGCCAATATTGTGTATCTCTTTTTGTGTATGCTTGCATATCATTTTTATGGGAATGTAAATGTTTGATAAAAGTTATAATAACTCAAACTGCTTGAAAAATTATAGAACTGAAAAATCTTTGTCCATCTGGATCGGGGATATTACATTTGCAAAGATGATTAATTTAACAACATATAAAAGTAAAGCATTTGCGACATGTGAAATGATTTAAGCAAACAATGATTGTAGACCAGTACCGAGAAGTGAAATAGTGTTGTTATGGAGATGTTTTACAAATGTGTATTGTTGTCTCCTTTCACACACCTGGGGTGGAACGTGGCAGAAATCTTAAGCCACTCGGTGTGTCATTGGGGGAAAGTCTCGAGTCAAGGATGTCACCTTGTTCTTCACTCCTCCGTTTAGTCCAACTCCTAATGAAGCCAAGGGGGGTAGACCCTATGAGTTACTAAGGCTGATTAAGCTTTAGATGGTAGTTTATGATTGAGTGAGTTGTTTAGAAGTTTTAATGAAAGTCACGCAAGAGATTGAAATAGTGATTAAGACAACAACATGAAATCCAAATTAATCCATCTATTGAGTTATGGTATAACTCAGGCTGTCCTCCATGCAGATTGCCTGGCATGGAGGCACTTATCAGCTCAAGCAGGAGGGTAGAGTGTGAGATGCACTTTGCCATGTTTCATGGATCCAGAGTGGAGACATGCAGTGTTTCAAGTCACTTTTCCAGTTACATTCAAAAGTGCATGCATGGAATTTTGCATGCAATTTGATTTTTCGCACCAAAAGTGAAATTAGGGTTTTGGAACCCTAATTAGGGTTTGGTGACCTAATTTCAGGTTGACTTATAAAAAGGCACTGAGGGTGCATAAGTCATTATCTTTTGTGTGTATCAGGAGATTAGAGCAGCTGTGAGCAACAATTGACCAAAGGAGGGCGAACCATCTGAGAAAGCTGGGGGCGCATTCTTGAGGGCAATGAGAGGTCAGATTCTCAGAGAGTGAGGAGATCCATCATCGGTACAGTGAGAGAGAGATTCTCCATTGGGAATCTTTAAAGTTTAGAGTTTGAAGAGTAGCAGCAGAGTGAGCAGCTAGAGGAAGACATGTGCAACAACATGTCACACGTGTGGGACGTGAGTGAGCTGCTGCACATATGCTGAGGGGGCAGAGAGGGCCCAAAGAGTTGTGGGTTTTATTCAGTGACTGAGGAAAGACTTTTAGTGATTAGTCAGAGTCAGAATGATAGCAGATCGATTGAGTTGTGCCTCAGAGGAGTGAGGACACAGCTATACAACTGGGGTACGTTTTCAGTGCTTGAGGATGAAATTCCACTTTCAAATCCGAGCAGAGCAGAGCATAGAGCTGAGGGAGAATTCTTTAGGGAGTTAGACAGAGAGTACAATGTTCAGTGAGTAATAGAGCGTGAGTTGAGAAATTCAGCGTGAGGGTGTGCTGCTGGGGGCGCATCTTCCAAGGGAAACAGTTGCTGCTGTAGATCTAGGGCTTTGGCCCTTCAGGTTCATCTGCTTGGATCTAAACTCATTCTGTAATTCTTCTATATTCATTTATTTGCTCCAGGCTGTTGGGCAATAGGGCAGACCCGAGTTAATTCTTATGCGTCGCACCAACAAAAGACCCACCGTGTTGGCCCTTTCGGCAACAACCTGCGCGCAGGTTGCAGTCTCACCCGAAACAACAATGGGGTGCCGCAGAATCAGGTTTCTGCATGCAGAGAGGGGTATTACTGTACCTTAGCCTTTAAAAGCAATTATTAATCAATACTTGTAAATTTATCATTCATTCATATATGACTTCGCAGCACAATAAACAAACTAAACTTGCATAACCCACTACGGGGAATTCACAGCGAAGCTTATTACTAGTAGAGATCTTATGTTATCAGATGTATTCAGTTTAATGCATGAAAATAACAGAAGCAGAAACAACACAATAAAACCACGACACCAAATATAACGTGGTTCACCCCCAGTGTAGGGGCTACGTCCACAAACTGCGTTTTATTCCTCTTTCCTCAAAACCACAGTTGATCTGCGCACTCAGCTGCAGATCCCTTCAGTCCTTCACAGCCGCGCACACAGCAGCAGGCTTCTGCGCACACAGCTGCAGATCTTTCTTCCTTTTCTTACAAAAACCCTCTGCGCACATAGCTGCAGAGGTCGTCCACGCACACAGCTGGGACTTATCCTTTCCTTACAAAAACCAACCTTACTTCGCCTTATCTTTCTTTACATCAAAAAGCCTAACCTATCCTTTTTACACAAGCGCTTATTTATACTGCGCAGTTTTACAAAACCATGGTCTTAAACCATGGGCACCCAAAAAACCCTAAACCCTGGATTTAAACCACGGGTTTATTACAAAAAAGAGGGTTTTTACTTACCCTGACACCCCTAAGACTATTTTGGCCCATAGCTCCGCTTACAAATTTTCTAATTAACCGCGGAGTTACCCAAACATGGAGTATGCGCCCCAACACAGGCTCGAGAAAGTAGAAAGCCCCACAGTTTGTTGGTTTTCCCCATTGGGGTTTCCAGGGTAAAATTCTGTGTCATATGTGGTTGCCTGATTGAGTAAGGATTTTCATGTGCTACAAGTTCTAAATAGGTTTGAAGTATTGTTCATACTGATTTAGTAAATATTTTTGCCAGATTGATTATCCTAACTTCTCAGAGAGAGTGGAGACCTCTGAGAAAAACTAATATGGTATCAGAGCCTCGTTAGAGGTCAGAGGAGGGAAATCACACTCAGATCTGTGAGCAACATACTAGATCTGTGTAAGGATTCAGTGTGGAGTTAGATCTGCTGAGAGGATGACCGGATCTATCACATCTGAAGAGTAGGGATTAGATCTTTGATTGTAGAGGTCATATCTATCAGATCTAAAGTATTGGAGAGCAGATCTAACTAGATCTACAGTGCAGGTATCAGATCTGAGTTGGTAGAGGTAAGATCTATCAGATTTGATTATTGAGGTTTAGATCTGAGACAGGTCTGGCGAGTATCAACAGGATGGAGACCGGATCTACCGAGATCCACAGTGCAGGTGTCAGATTTGTGTTGGTGGAGGTCAGATCTATTAGATCTGATTGCTGGAGGATAGATCTGAGATAGATCTTTCAGATCTTGGCGTGTAAGGGCCAGATCTGAGTTTTGCTCATTTGATAGTTTGTTTTTTGATCCAGTTTGACCAGGGTGATGGCCAACAGTTTGCGTGTGGAGGATCGGTTGGATGGGGCCTCAAATTTCAGGGCATGGAAGGCCAGAGTTGTGTTATTTCTGAAAGAAAGTGAGTTGTGGGACATTGTAGAGAGCACAATTGCAAATCCCGTAATTGTTCCTTCAGATGCTACGAAAAAGGCAGCTTATGAAAAGAAGAACATTAAGGCTCAGCGGATTCTTCTTGATGCAATCAAGGACCACGTCATCCCACACATCTCAGGAAAAAGCAATGCTTATGAGATGTGGGATGCTCTGACGAAACTATACCAAAGTTCTAATGAGAATAGAAAGATGGTGCTTCGTGAGAAACTGAAGAGCATCAAGATGGTCAAGGATGAGGAAATGGTCACCTATCTGACTCGTATAACTCGGGTTAGAGACGAGTTAGCAACTGTGGGGGAGAAAGTGGAGGATGGAGAGTTAGTTCGAGAAGCCCTGAATGGTGTGACTAAATCATGGGCAGTATTTGTCAAATCTATTGTAGCCAGAGAAAACCTCCCCAAGTGGGATCATCTGTGGGATGATTTCACACAGGAGGAGACCCAAGATGGTACATTTAGGGGTCTTCTTCTACAACACTAGGAGAGGAAGATGTGGCACTTGCCGCGAAGGGCAAGCAAAAGTTCAAGAGAGGTGAGCAGAAGAAAGACATGAGTAAGGTCAGATGTTTTGCATGCAATGAGTACAGGCATTATGCAGGTCAATGCCCTCATAAGAAGAAGAATAAGGAGAAGAGGGATGAGCAGGTAGCAGCAGCTGAAGAGGTGGATGAGTTCACCAACAGGTTTGAGAGGGAGTTCTCTCTTGCCTCTTTTGTTCATGGTCATGAGAGTTGTTAGCCTGAGGTGCAGGGTGATGAGAGATGGCTTGTGGACTGCAAGCACTGCAATCTGTGAGACACAATGGCACACTGAGAGGGGAGGGGGGGGTGAATCAATGGGCCAACACTTTTTACCAATTTCACTTCTTTAAATGTTTAAACAAAGATCATCAATAATTTCATCAACATTAATCAATCACATAAAAAGAGACACTTCAGAAGATAAACTTATAAACTTTATTATATCAAATTTGATATTGATTACATTGAAGGCCACCACCTTGGGGTCAACATCAGCTTCAACTGGCTGAGAAGCACCAACTTCTATGCCAAGACCCTGCTTGGTTTTTTCTTAGTTGCAACTAAGAAAAAGGTTGCAAGACCCAGCTTGCATTTACATACTTATTACTTTCATCAAACAACCATCTGCCCAACCAACTTGTCCAATGTAAACAACATCATGTCACTCAGTCATCTCTGCTTATCAACACTTATCCTTTGTTCATCAACACTGTCCACTAGTCATGCCATCATTTAGCTGTCTTTGTCATCTGTCATCTCTGCTTATCAACACTTACTTATCCTTTGTTCATCAACACTGTCCACTAGTCATGTCATCATTTAGCTGTCTTTGTCATTCTGTCATCTCTGTCAAATCAACAAATTCTGCTCATCTCCACTGGATCTCTCATATCTAAGTCTGCTCTGGTTCATTGCAATCACACTTCATCACACTCTATGTAATCAGTATATCAATAAAGTCTGCTTAAATCCTCAAGTGTCTTCACTTGTTACGTCATGCACTTGTCACTGAAAAACTTTTCACTGTCTGCTTTATTGTCAACTTAAACAACCAATTTATCACATTGAAGGAAAGTCTGCAAGCTTTCGAAGGATTGTGAAAATAATAGAAAGATTAGGTCTTTGCAGCTGTAAGTCTTCATATCCAGGATTGTTATAAAAACTTCATATTGCACCTAGTTATGGCTGCCTGAGAACATCATACATCACCGAATTCAGATCTTCAAAAGAATATAGAACAAAACTATTTAGAACCCAAATATCAGAGTAACTACAGCTGTCCAAAATCAGAGATTTGTTCTTGAAATGTATAACTCATGTGCTGCCTTGGTTATTCAGAAAATCAAAGATGAAATAAAGGATTAAAAAACAAAGACACACTGCTGCAGCAACCTCCGAATTCTGCCTCAGGTCACTGTCATTTATCCACTCTGCTGCTGCTACCTCAGTCTGCTTACCCGAAAATCTCAGAGCTAGATTAACCCACGAATTCTGCTCCCCTTTTTGTGTAAATAACTCTTGTATATATATAGAATTCGTGGAGGAACAAATAAATACCTTCGTTGGCCGACCTGCCCCTTTTTTTGCCTTTTTAATTCATTGTTTTGATTGCAATTTTAGGAAATTGCCCCTTTTATCAGGCTGGCAGACTTGTTGAAGGGGTTGCTACAAGTTTTATTTGCAAGATGTTTATTTAATGTGCCACATTCAAATAACTGAGTGCACATTTGTTATTATCTCAGTGATCATGAACATCATCATGGCAAGGGCTTTCATTAAGTGTTCTAATAAAGACATTAAGTCATAACACCAAAAAATCAAACTGCCATGCCCTTATTTAATTACCATTCATCAAGGTCTTCAAGTGTATAGGCTTCTTCAACAAATTAGTGGTCTTCTCTACATGTATAATGTGTGAGGACATCACCATCATAGTGGCAACAATGACCATCAAACTACCAATCAAGAACATATCAAGGGATTCAACAAGAACTCCACCATTATGTAATAATAGTTATCAAAACCTCATCCTCCAAGTTACCACAAGTGATAGTAATCAATCTTGTCAGCTTTATAAGCTTATCAAACCACAATTACCACTCTAACCACAAATGACCACAGAATGGATCATTTGTCCCTTTTGGTGTTCCAATGCCCAAATTCCCATGTTCTTCTTGTCATGTCAACAACCATTGTCACTCCTTTGTCCCCTTATCACTCCTTTGTCATTAATGGGTGTCATCAATGACAACCTATGCTCAACACAATCATATGAATGGAATGCGAGAAGCATTCACATTCCTCCAGGATACTCCTGAGTAGACCTTCAGAGATTATGATGACACAGAGCATGTGATCCGAGGAGTAGGAAGAGTCAGGTTCCTACTAGATTGTGGGGAACTACTAGAGGTAGTCGGAATTCTTTACATCCCAGGATTGAGAGTGAGCACACTCTCAGTATCATCCTTGGATGATGTAGGATTCTCTATGGTGTTTCAGAGGCAATTGATATTCACTTATCCCATAGGAGCTGACCCAGTGCTGATGGGCCACAGGATTGGTGGAGAGTATGTGGTGCAGGGAAGACCTATTTTAGGTACAGCTGGGTGGTTGTCAGAGTCCTCATCAGACTCTAAGATGGAGTTGGAGCAAGAAGCTCCCAGTTTGGATGATCCTTTGGACAGTCAGTCCACTGGGCAGAGATGTGAGCGAGATGCTCATTCGAGCACCAACCAGAGATTGAGTTGGTATGAGATGACTGAGATGGACTTAGCTCAGGAGTGAGTTGAATCATCTCAAGGAAGGGAGGTCAGGTACAGGTCAGTTGATTCGCTTGATAATAGCTTTAGAGGTTGGCTACAGCAGAGACTCAGAGGGAGTCTGAGCCTAGGATTAGTGATTTGGTCTGAGAGAGGGCAAGAGGCTCTTTTCGAGACCACTAGGATGGAGGAGGATTAGAATACTACAGGTCAGAGGGAAACAGAGGTAGTCAGGACATATGTGGCATTTTCTACAGCAGACGACTTGTTGGATCCGGGCATTAGTTGTGGTCGGACATCCCTCGTTAAGAGGGAGTGTTGAGTTATGGTATAACTCAGGATGTCCTCCATGCAGACTTCCTGGCATGGAGGCACTTATCAGCTCAGGCAGGAGGGTAGAGTGTGAGATGCACTTTGCCATGTTTCATGGATCCATAGTGGAGACATGCAGTGTTTCAAGTCACTTTTTCCAGTTACATGCAAAAGTGCATGTATGCAATTTTGCATGCAATTTGATTTTTGGCACCAAAAGTGAAATTAGGGTTTTGGAACCCTAATTAGGGTTTGGTGACCTAATTTCAAGTTGACTTATAAAAAGGTACTAAGGGTGCATAAGTCATTATATGTTGTGTGTATCAGGAGATCAGAGCAGCTGTGAGAAACAGTTGATCAAAGGAGGGTGAACCATCTGAGAAAGCTGGGGGTGCATTCCTGAGGGCAGTGAGAGGTCAGATTCTCAGAGAGTGAGGAGATCCATCATCAGCACAGTGAGAGAGAGAGAATCTCCACTGGGCATCTTCAGAGTCTGAAGAGCAACAACAGAGTGAGCAGCTGGAGGAAGACGTGTGCAACAACACGTCACACGTGTGGGATGTGAGGGAGTTGCTGCACATCTGCTGAGGGGGAAGAGAGGGCCCAAAGAGTTGTGGGTTTTATTCAGTGACTGAGGAGATACTTTTAGTGATTAGTCGAGTCAGACTGATAGCAGATCGGTTGAGTTGTGCTTCGGAGGAGTGAGGAAGCAGCTGTATAGCTAGGGTACGTTTTTAGTGCTCGAGGATGAAATTCCACTTTCAAATCCGAGCAGAGCAGAGCAGATAGCTGAGGGAGCATTCTTCAGGGAGTTAGACAGAGAGTATAGTGTTCAGTGACTGATAGAGCTTTAGTTGAGAAATTTAGAGTGAGGGTGTACTACTAGGGGTACATCTTCCAAGTGCAGCAGTTGTAGCTGCTACAGATCTAGGTATTTGGCCCTTCAGGTTCATCCCCTTGGATCTAAACTTATTCTGTACCTCTTCTATATTCATTTATTTTCTTTGGGCTCAATAAAGTAGAAACCCCCACAGTTTGCTGGTTTTCCCCATTGAGGTTTCCAGAGTAAAATTTCGTGTCATATGTGGTTTCCTGATTGAGTAAGGAATTTCATGTGCTGCAAGTTCTAAATAGGTTTGAAGTATTGTTCATATTGATTTAGTGAATATTGTTGCCAGATTGATTATCTTTACTTCTCAGAGCGAGTGGAGACCTCTGAGAAAAAATAATATGGTATCAGAGCCTCGTTAGAGGTCAGAGGAGGGAAATCACACTCAGATATGCAAGCAACATACTAGATCTGTGTAAGGATTCAGTGTGGAGTCAAATCTACAGAGAGGATGACCAGATCTACCAGATCTGAAGAGTAGGGATCAGATCTGTGATTGTAGAGGTCAGATCTATCAGATCTGAAGTATTGGAGACCAGATCTAACTAGATCTATAGTGCAGGTATCAAATCTGAGTTGGTAGAGGGCAGATCTATCAGATCTGATTATTGAGGTTTAGATCTGAGACAGATCTAGTGAGTATCGACAGGATAGAGACCAGATCTACCCAGATCCACAGTGCAAGTGTCAGATCTAAGTTGGTGGAGGTCAGATTTATCAGATCTGATTGCTGGAGGATAGATCTGAGATAGATCTTTCAGATTTGGCATGTAAGGGCCAGATCTGAGTTTTGCTCATTTGACAGTTCGTTTTCTGATCCAGTTTGACCAGGGTGATGGCCAATAGTTTGCGTGTGGAGGATTGGTTGGATGGGGCCGCAAACTTCAGTGCATGGAAGGCCAAAGTTGTGTTATTTCTGAAAGAAAGTGAGTTATGGGACATTGTAGAGAGCATAGTTGCAAATCCCGTAACTGTTCCTTCAGATGCTACGGTAAAGGAAGCTTATGAAAAGAAGAACATTAAGGCTTAGTGGATTCTTCTTGATGCAATCAAGGACCATGTCATTCCACACATCTCAGGAAAAAGCAATGCTTATGAGATGTGGGATGCTCTGACGAAACTATACCAAAGTTCTAATGAGAATAGAAAGATGGTGCTTCCTGAGAAACTAAAGAGCATCAAGATGGTTAAGGATGAGGAAATGGTCACCTATCCGACTCGTATAAATCGGGTTAGAGACAGGTTAGCAGATGTGGGGGAGAAAGTGGAGGATGGAGAGTTAGTTCGACAAGCCTTGAATAGTGTGACTAAATCATGGGAAGTATTTGTCGAATATATTGTAGCCAGAGAAAACCTCCCCAAGTGGGATTGTCTATGGGATGATTACACAGGAGGAGACCCGAAGAGGGTACTTTCAGGGGTCTGCTTCTACAGCACCAGAAGAGGAAGATGTGGCACTTGTCGTGAAGGGCAAGCAGAAGTACAAGAGAGGTGAGCAGAAGAAAGACATGAGTAAGGTTAGATGTTTTGCATGTAATGAGTACGGGCATTATGCAGGTCAATGCCCTCATAAGAAGAAGAATAGGGAGAAGATGGATGAACATGTAGCAGCAGCTGAAGAGGTGGATGAGTTCACCAATAGGTTTGAGTGGGAGTTCTCTTTTGCCTCTTTTGTTCATGGTCATGAGAGTTGTTAGCCTGAGGTGCAGGGTGCTGAGATATGGCTTGTGGACTACAAGCACTAGAATCATATGACTGGAATGTGAAAAGAATTCATATTCCTTCAGGATACTCCTGAGCAGACCTTTAGCAATTATGATGACACAGAGCATGTGATCCAAGCAGTAGGAAGAGTCGGGTTCCTACTAGATTTTGGGGAACTACTAGAGGTAGCCGGAGTTCTTTACGTCCTAGGATTGAGAGTGAAGACACTCTCAGTATCATCCTTGGATGATGTAGGATTCTCTGTGGTGTTTCAGAGACAGTTGATATTCACTTATCCCATAGGAGCTGATCCACTGCTGATGGGCCACAAGATTGGTGGAGAGTATATGGTGTGGGGAATACCTACTTCAGGTATAGATGGGTGGTTGTCAGAGTCCTCATTAGAATCTGAGATGGAGTTGAAGCAAGAAGCTCCCAGTTTGGATGATCCTTTGGACAGTCAGTCCACTGGGCAGAGATATGAGCAAGATGCTCATTCGAGCACCAACCAGAGATTGAGTTGGTATGATATGATTGAGATGGACTTAGCTCAAGAGTGAGCTGAATCTCAACATAATTTTCGGCAGGGAAAATGGGAAGTTCTATAATATAGGTTGGATCCCATTGATATATCATGTGGTCATGCAGGCACTATCTTGAACTGGGCAGACATTGCAGCCAACAAATTATCTTCTTGTATAGCTGCGGCACAAGGGGGCTTGTTTAAGAGAAAATCAGAGTTTTACATGGGTTCGTATTTAATTGATTGTATCTTATGCCTGTACCCATTCTCTAAATTGAACTGTAGCTGGAATGAAGCCAAGACACCCATTTACACTACATAGCAGATTCTATGGGCTCATAAGTATCACAGCTTCTACAAGCTTATCTGTGAGGAACTTCTGATGCCTCTACACCAGCTGATCTTTCTAGAAGATTGCAAGTGTATGTTTGAGGGTGCACTAGAAGTTATAAGTGAATACGAAGATTATTTTTTCTCCAAAGAAGACACCAATCTGAGGATGTACGGAGGGACTAGAGCCCCGTCACTACTTCCTAAGTATGCCACATACTACATTGTTCACAAGGAGGCAGCGAGACAACTTTTTTTGGATGGATTCAAGAATTTTCTTTTTGATATGAAGAAGGCGGTCTATCCACCAATGCCTTTCTATGTTGGTAGCTACAAGTTTTCAAAATTAAAAAGTGCGCCAGACTTTGTAAAGGACCTCGAAAATTTCCACTTCGGTGAGAAGAATTTTCATATGAATAATTCCCAAGGCAAGGTTGTTGCACATTGTGCACTTGTAAAGGTGAATTTTGAATACTCTAACCATTGGGACAAGGATGAGGAGATTTTCAGAAATTCATTCAATATAACCACTTTGAATAAGCGGTTCAAACAGAAAATGACCACAACAGGAGGAAAGGGAAGCAACAACACTACTAAACAGAAAAAATAGCAGGAGGAGGCTGCTAAGAAACAAGAAGCCCGTAAGTTAGTAGAAGAAGCTGAAAGACTACTAGCTGAAGAGGCCCAGAGAGAAAAGTTAGAAGAAGAAAGACTTGAAAGGGAGTAGGAGGAAAGATTGCAGAAAGAAGCTAAACAGGCAGTCGAGGAGTTAAGGAGGAAAGAGAAAGAAGACAAAGACAGGGATAGTCTGGAACGGGATACTACACAAGATAATACAAAAGATCCTCCTTCTACATCAGGGTACACAATAACAGGAGATCACCTCCCTCTTGTAGAATTGGGATTGGTTCCATTTACTCCATCCAAACATCATGCAGTAGCATGTTTGGATAAGGTAGTCTTCTACCCCAAAAGAAAAACCATTGTTTGGAGGTCAGAGAAGAGACTAAAGGTCGGTACCCAGCCTGAGGTAGTAACAGTGACTGAGAGAGCTGTCATGAAAGGTACTGGCGAAGATCCACAACTAATGGCATCAATCAACATCGCAACTGCTCAAGCAAATGCCTATAATATTGACAGATTGAAGGAAAATGCAGATCAATACAAAGAAAAGATGGTAAGAATGAAGGATACTCTGATGAAAGAAAGAGGAGAAGGTCGAGAAATGAAGAGAAAACATGAGACCACTCTTTCAGAGTTTGAGAGATTCCAAAAGGCCTACCAAGTTTTAGAATCAGAAAAGGACGCCTTAGTGCTTTCAAATACCATCGTTGAGGGAGAAAAGAAGGACCTAGAAAATAAGATTTCGGAGTTAGAGGCGCAAAAGGCTGCAACTGACAGACAAGTAGAGGAGCTAAATGCCCGAGTATTAGAGCTAGAGGCACGAAACAACTCATTGGAAATTCAGCTCAAGGCAGCCAATGAACGACAGATTGACATTACTCCTTTCCGAGAGCAATCCCTTCTAATCAGGAGGAAGATATATCAGGTCCAATTAAAGCTTGCAGAAGAGGTCAATAAGATTAAACAGGCAGAAACAAGATTTCAAGAAATTTCAGCAATCTCAATTGATTTCTGAACAAAGACACTAGAAGTTGCATAAATATTCAGGGTCAACTGACTTGGATAGAAACTAATGCAACAATTCCAGAGCATATGCCACAGAAGACTACTAAAAACTTGAAGATAGAATTCGAACTCCTGGATTTCAGCAGCAAGGCCACTGCGAGATTGACCGCTGGGGTCGGAAAAACTTTGGAGAGATGTATGGGTTTTTATAAAAAAATGCTCACAACACATAATAGGTGTCAAAACTCTGTAGCTAAAAGAATTAAGGAGTTTCCAAACCAAGAGGGACATTTGAAATACCTCCAGGACAGATTGCAGGAGGCCGAGTTTATCATACAACAAATCAAAGACATCACTGAAAATGTGGTTAAGAACTGGGTTGCACAAGCCGCAGTCAGTAATTGCCTTCTGGAAGACCTGCTCAAGGTAACTCCACCCAAAACAGCAGAAATAAAGTCACAACTGGCTATACATGAAGTGACAGTTAGGTTGCTGGAGCCTATGGATTTCAAGACTATTGTTGCAGAAGATGATGCATGGAAAGAATTCGTCGGACGATTGGCTGGGCCTTCCTAAGTTTTGTCTTGTTTACATGTGGCACTTTTGTAAATTATCTTATCTTATTTACATTTTCCTAGTGCGAGTCACTAGAGGACGAATTTTGTAAGTCGAAGAGTCAAGGAAACCTAAAAGGCTAGGGTAACCCAAAAGTCATTTGTAAAATGTATAAATAAGGGTAGAATAGAGATTAGAGGGATTTTTCACTGGCATACATGTTATTTGTATGAGAACTATTTGTTTTATGAATAAAGGAGAACCAATTTTGCTGGAGGAAGGACTGTGCAAGTTTCAAATGGATTGTGTGCACTGTGGAATGCTAAATGTTGAACTTGTTATCAACAGACTTGTAGTTTCCTGTATGAGATGGATCCAAGGTGGATGGTAGAGGGATGGGCAACCAAAGAGGTGAACCAAGATAGCCTCGACTCCCAAATGGATGGTTGTCACGCCAATCGAGGCAATCTTCACTTGACGTTGTCTTAGCCCAAGACAACAATGGGGGAGACCCAGATCTACTCCCAATAGGAGAGATCAAACCAAGACACCAGATCAGATCAATGGAAGATGAAATACATAAGGTGTAAGGTGAAGTAAACCCTAGATCTATGGATGAAGTCACAAGGTGAGTTATGGTTTGGATCAAGAAGTTTATGAAGTGTGAGATTGATCCAAGGTTGAAATACAAGTGACTTATGAGTCTTACTACTAGATCCAGGATCAAGGTACCAGCAAATGATGAAGATATCCACTGCCTTGGGAACCGTGTCCAATGCAGGGAGGTTAAGGACAAGATTGGGGCTATCTAGTACCAATGGATAGACCTCATGAAAGGTATGACAGTATCAAAGTACCCAGGCCTCAGAGATAAGATCAAAACACAAGAAAAATTGGCCAAGTGAGGGTTGCGCTAGGGTTGAGGGATTAGTGCCTTGGAATTTGGGCCCAGTGGATTCACCCAAGCATGACGCCTAGGAGAACCCACTTAGGGTTTGACCCGATCTACAATACCCAGAAATGGTTTGCCCAATTATCAAGCGGTTTGATTCATAGAATTTTTTGATTAATTTAAGTTAGGGTTTTGACAGTAAAATAAAGGTGCCAATGGATTGGAACCAAGAAAATAAGAACTAACCTGTGGATCTTACTTGGATAACCTTGTAGATTCCTTGATGGTGATGATCTATGCATTTTCGATCAATTTGAGAAGATTTGGATGAGTATTCTATGCAAATCGATTTGCCTAAGGAAGCTAATGCACCCTCCTTCCTGCACAACAAACGTCAACAATATCATATTTGATGCATCAAGAGAAATGGACAAATGCTACAAAATAAGTAACAAGATGAAACCATAGATCACAATGATACTAATGATAACCCCTTGATACAAGCGATGCCAAACAAGCGAGTTGAGGAAGCCCTGCAAAAACGCCCAAGTGAAGTCGCCCTCCTATAGACAAAGACAAAGTTTCCACAAAAAATATAGATTTCACCACAAATACTCAAATGCTATCATGCAATAGACTTTCCAATCACCATCGAAGAACACCAGATGCAAAGGAGACCCAAGAATTTCCACAAAAGAGTTTTTCTATTATTAAGATTCCAAGAGCCAAAGACCTGTTTACAATGAGAAGCTCTCCCCTTTAAATAGGATGGAGAGATACCAAAATCCTAACCACCTTTTAAATGGATGGCTAAGATTAAAAGATCAAAATGTTCTAATCAACGGTTGAGATGAGCTCAACATAAAGTACATGGATCAATATAATAATATAACACATCAATGGACAAAATCGCCCTAGGAGAGGGGATCCCACTCAATATGACAAAATAAACATGAATAAAGCTCATGGTGGGTCCAAGGGGTAGTGACTAACACCCCCAGTGTGTCCCCATGGAACAATATAAATAAAATATAACTTTAAGTGCAAAGTGCCTCTCTAGGAAAATCGTGAGCCTCCAAAAGCTCCAGAAAATCATAAAATATGCCGAAGAGATGGGTGTAGGTCCTTGAATGCTGCAACTGCTAGATAAAGGGCATAAGACATCACACTCATCATCAAAACTTATCCCATGCCATTTCCTTGCCTCAGTAGCCCAAATCGAATTCCTCAGTAGCCATTTTCACCATTTTTAATCTACCTCGGTAACTGTGAACCTGCCCAAACTGCCACCTGGAGTGCCTGCGTTGTCTAACTGTTCCCACCAGGTTCTTTGGGAGGGGGGTATAATGGTAAAAACAAGTGGCTGGAACACCCCCTCCTCATACAACTCCCTAGGTGAACTAATCAAATCATCCTTCTGCTCTGACAGGCCATTTGACATGGCAAAACTGCACCAGAATGGTATACTGAGTCAAATCACCACTGTAACTTCCCGGAACTGAAAACAAACTGTCTCATTGGACTCAGGGAGCCCAAATCCATCTAAGGTGTATACTCAGACAGATAAAATAATAATAATATGTAAATGATCAAATAATCAATAATCTGACCCAGGCTAACATCAATCTGCTGCAAGTGTTTAGAGGTTAAGACATGCTTTACAAATCATTCAAGTAACAATTGTAACAAGTAGTAATCATTTCACTGGCGATCTGCCAACCAAATATATAGAGTTTTGTTAATTATTAATTATGACTCAGACCAGACTTTCAAGACCATACTCACTTCATAGTTGTAATCAATTTGCTAGTGACGGATGAAGGCTAAAAATCAAAAGGCTAGGCTAAAGGGTGACTACCAACTTGATACTGTAACACTTTGGATATGGAAAGGGGATACTCACACTAGAATATGCCGAACAAGCAATAACATAGGGGATGAAAGTGTCTCACAAATGGGTAAGTTACGTTCAAAGGTGTTTATTCACCTTGACAAATGCTCACAATCCATATCAAATACAAGTGAGGCCATCAATATTTAGATATAACTTTTAGGAATCATTGCTTTTTGGGCCTTCGAGTTTCCATAGCTTTGATCCATGCATTTTTTACACGGATTTTTATTTATTAAGGCTTCATGCTCCATGCGTGTTTAAAAACACTTGTTACATGGGTTTTACATTTCACATTTACACTTCAAAGCCAATTTCATTAGGCTTGCCTTGCATTCATGTATGTTCAGAAACACTTCTTTTCACAAGATACTCATTTCATTTCCATATACATTGTATTGATGACAACGCTATTTGTTTCAGGTTTAGCCAACACAACCTAGGCAACTTAGAGCCGAGACACAAATAAATAGGGAAGCTTATCCAACAAAGAGGCTATAGTGGGGAAAGGTCCTCCATGCCACAAGTCAAGTAGTAGGTTGAGATATAAAAATAATTGGAAGGTAATGGATGGGTGGAGAGTGAAAAATGAGACCAACACTAGCAAGCCAAAGTATGGTGGGAATGATCACCTCTATTCTCCCTAAGGAGGGCAAGAACCAATGAGTATGGGTCAAGAACTGCTAGGTCTAAGTAGGGACATACATATATAATATCAATACAACCAGGTCCACATATTTATATGATCGCCAGATCATGACACTAAATGCTAAGACATGTCACAGGAATGAGTATAAAAGCCATAATAACCATAACACAAGATAATATCTACTGAGTCATATACATGTAAATAACCAATCTGAACCAACATCTGTCCACTGAGAAACTGCTACTACAATTCTGGGCAATACTAACTGCTCTGTAAATGGCTAAATGGCTACATCAGTCCTCAAATCTGAGTGTCCTGAGACTCAGTCATGGCATGGGAAAGTACTATAGTCCATCATCAAATAGTGATCCATCATAGATGCTCATCTCAGCATCTCATATGTAAGGGAACTGGCTGAAAAAGTGTACTGGAATATGAAAAATAAAATATGGTAGCCCGGCTACTATATATGTGATAGCATAACTATTTTTGTTCTAGTCTCCTATACAACTGTGAGATCGTTCTAACTTGTTGAATTACTTCTACGGTTTATGAGTGATTTTACTTTCTGTTTGAAATCTTGTGCATATGAATGAGTAATGAATGTGTTAACAAAACAAAGCTATCTTTGTTTATATTTTCTGCTGTAATTATGTACGTAGAATTTGAACAACTACTTGTAGGATTCCACTAGCAGCATTACAGTACATTACTCAATTAATTATAAACTTTTCTCCCCTAGGGATAGGTAGAATAGTTTAGAATAGATTAGTTTTTTTTTTTGCTTTCGTAGAAGTGATTGTGGGGCAAGAGCGGTAAGACGAGAGGTAAGAACCTACGCATCTCTAGTGAGGTTCTTGTTCATCGGTCACTTGCATTTAGTTTAGGCACTTGCATTTCATCTTAAAACACAAAATTACATAAACGGTGGACCGGGCTGCAATTGGTAAAACAGACTTAAAACGTTCTTTTAATTCTACGGTAGCCGGGCCGCTAACCGGACGTATTCCCCATACCAAACAGTAAACGATCTAATTGGGAACGGTTGTTAGGGAGAATCCCTACTATCGGTACCTGGAATTTTTCGGGTGCATCCTCTAACATCATGACCAAGAAAGTTATGGAGATTTCTGCCACGTGACCTGAGGTGCGAATTAGACAACAACATTTTGGCGTCGTTGTCAGGGATAAATCTTTCTATTCTCGTAATACGACTTTGAGTTTTCTTTTTTGTTTTTATGCTTTGTTTGATGAATGTTAAAATTTGAATAATTTTACTCAGATCATCTGGCAACTCCACTATTTTTAAATTTACCAAGGCATTCAACAAGAAGAAACGACTTTCTTCAGTTCATCCCTCAGCCTGAACAGGTCTATCATAGGAGGAAAAGCAAGCTAGATTCTCATAGGATCCTTGAAAATCTTAGATCTGAGTCAATCCTTGACATTCACCTTTTATTTGTTGATCCTCAATCAATTAATTCACCTACCAGCATGGGTGATCTTTTTAAACCCTTGAACTTTACCGCCATTGTTGGTTATCCTCATAAAATCCCTGATAAAGCCATTGAGAAGGTTCCCTCTTTCCATGGTAATGATGTTATAACTGCGAAGTCTCATGTATTATTTTTTGCGCAGTGTTATGCCAAGTGGTGCCATAATGTGAATTTTGAAGATGTAAAGATGAGGCTCTTTGCCTTATCCTTAGAAGCTGATGCATTTGAATGGTTCTCCAATCTGGATGATAACAGCATCAAAACCTTCATAGAGTTTGAGACAACTTTCAATTCGAGATGGGGTGACAAGAAAGAGAACCGACACCTGTTAGCTTCCTTGACTGAAACTAAGAAGAAAGAGAACGAGACAATCAACGAGTTTAATAAAAAGTTCAATGATTTGGTTTCAAGACTACATAAAGATATTAAATCTTCTGGTGCATAAATTCTCATTTACTACATAGAAGCCTTTGAAGGACAAATGAGATACCAACTCAAAGATAAGGAGCCAACAACTCTACATGGTGCTATGGAAACTGCCGAAAAGATAGACAAAAACATGCAAGCATCTGGAAAATCCAATCTACCTGGGTTTTCTAGAGGTTATGTTTCCATTTCCAAATTGCATGATTCCAAGGGAAAAACAATTGAGCTAGAAAGTAAAGATCAGACTAAGAAATCTATCAAAGAAATAACAGAATTGATGAAACAGATGATGGTCAACCACACTTCCCAACCGAATGCAATGCAAAATAGATTGATGACTGTTACCGACTAGGCCGCACCTAGTTGGACTTTCAGTGAGCCGCCAGTGATGAACAAGATACTTGTTCATATTATGAGTTCAAAGGTCCTTTTAGGCCTCCAGGGTCGTTTTATTTTTTGTAACGCATGTTCATCCCCCCTTGGGGAAATTGTAAAAAATGTCCTAGCATTTAATTTTTTATAAAAGACTCGGCTTCCCAGACTTAAGCATCAAGCCGACTAGCCCAGAGTGTTTTTTCCCTTGGTTATTATTGGTTGTTGAACAAACGACTAATAATTTCTGAGTTTTTCACTCACACCTCCAAAGCTGGGGTAGTCATCTTGGTGTTGCGGCCTAGGGAGGTTATTAGAGCCTTCGTGTCGGTGTTTTTCACCATGCTAGGCATTCGAATTGAGTCGTATAGACGTGTACTAGGTCCCCCTAGAGTTTTGTCAATTTTCGCAAAAAATAAATTTTTCCGTTTTTAAGCCATTTTTTAATGGTTTAATTAAAAAACTTCAGATTGTAATAAAAGTCAGATACGGAGTCCGTTTCTGACGTGGGGACACTCGTTTTCACACCCGGAGCATCCACTTTACCCTTAGGACCACTTTCTACATCAGTTGGGCAGCCGAAAAACCCCGTGAGCCATTATTTGGGCTAAAAGTGCATAAAAATAGCATTTTAATGCTAAATTATGACAAATTGAAACTATGGTCAAAAGTTGAAAAGTCAAATTTATTAAAATATTTGAGTGGTGGGGTGACATGTCATGGGACCCCTATTGGTTACGATCTCTTTGGAATTAAAGTTTAAATTAAACTTTGATTTAATGGGTGGATATTAGTGTGAGGATAAAGAGGTGACGTCCATGCTAATGAAGTGAAGTGCGAGTTACGTGGATGAATGGACCCCACTTCTTATTAGTTTGAGGTTTTTAATTTTTGATAAAATCATATGATATCATTCACGTGAGAGGGTGCAGACGTCAACGGTTATGTGGAGCTCACGTGAGAGGGTGGAGACGTCAACCAAATTTGTTGTTCACGCTGGCATTTTGGAGTTGCGTTGGCAATGGACCCCCTTTACTTTAAGCCTTGGTTTCAAATTAATAAAATTTACCATACGACAGAGCTTGGATCAGCGAATATTTTATGGGTGGAGCTCACGTCACATATAGCCGTACAATCGGGTGAAGGGAATCATGGCTTGCGATTTGGTCTTGATGAATGGTTGGTATGTGTTGGCAATTTTTGGTTTGTTGGAGGAGTTTGGTGAGAGAGGTGTCACTCACCTTCTCTGTTCAACTCAGTCCAAGCCCAGTTACACTCTGACTTCATCTTCAGTATTGATGAGGCCCCCCTGGGTCTCCCTTTTCCTATATAAGCTGGTCTCTTCTCCTTTGTTCAGCATCAAAAGGTGGAACCTCTGCTTGTAATATTGTAATAGTTTTCTTGAAGTATTGTGAATAAAAGGCTTTGGAGGCAATTTCTGTGTGGGATCTATGGATGTTTGGATAGAGTTTACTCTACATTTGTGAGGTAACCTGTATTTGTTTTCATGCTTGCATATGTTTGGGATTAACTTGCTTTCGGAAGGAAATGGTATTTTTGTAGAGATAAAAGGTAATTCTTGTTAGGTTACTCTTTTATTGCAAGTCGAGGAAGACTATTTGATATATGTATGAGTTCATGCTTGGATCTACATTGTTGTTGTAGTCTCCTTCGGTTTACACAGGTATTTTTTAATCCCCATTGCTAGTGTTGATAATATTTTGCAGGAAGCTAATGCTGGAGTATTGATGAGAAAATGTGCTCTACCTTTCCTTCAGTAAAATTTGAAAATAAGCTCTGTCCCTCTGATCTCACCAAGGAAGCTTTTTCTGTCCTTTATTGCTTGCTCTACTCTGGGTTTTTTAACTTTTGATCCACAAATTTCTTAAAATTTTCTTTCGGTTTCAAACGTTTCCGTATTAGATCTAGCATCTAAAGTCATATCAAAGGTAGATCTGATGTCTAAAAGTTTCTATTTCTAGTCTGCTTCAAAGGTACATTTAAAATTCTAGATCTAGGTACTTTTCCCTTTTTCCACAAGTTTAAAAATTTTGAAAATTAAAAAAACTTGTTGAAAGAGTTTCTATGCATTTTAAAGTTTGATCTAGCATTTTGTGCTTAAGATTTGCTTGCCATTCTTCTCAAGAGGCAAGCAAAGATCCTAAGAAGGCAAGCTTTCTAGCTTACCTCACTTAGTTGTTTCCTTGTTTTTGCAATCAGTTGTTACTTAGATTTTTTTTTTGTAAATTTTTGCATGCTGCCCAAAGACACTTCCAAAGTGTTTTTGGGCATCTTTCACTGACATATGCTTGCTGGTTTTTAGCAGGCCCATCAAAAAAGAGAAGGAAACTCTGCCCGAAATTAGTTTTTTCGAACATCCGGAGCTCCCAGGAGGCTTTCCCCTTAGCTGGGCCTATTCCCTTTGCATGTTGTAAGCATTTGGATCCCAGATAACAAGGACCAAAGAGCATTCTCTGTTGAAGAATTGCAACCGATTAATAAAAACAAGTTTGAGTAGGCTCAGTAGAGCCCGGTCCCCATCCCCCTTGGGGGATTTGTGTCGGTGTCATTTTCTGTTTTATTATATGCTGGTAGCGTAGTTGTCTTTCTTTATCATTTCATGCTGTGTTTAAGTTGTGCAAAAGTAACCTGAATACTTACCCACTGCGCTATACCAAAGTACCATAAGGGAAAAGATTTGAGCAGTGTAGTAATTAAAAAACAAAAACAATTTTGTTATGCACTGCTAAGTTAAAATAAACCCCCTCGCTTTCCCGAGTACAAGTTCGTGGATAAGGGCTTGCCCGAGTACTGAATTTGGAAAGAGACTCCAGGGTTTTATCTTTTTTCTAAATCAGAAAACTTGTTTTAATTAAAATAAACCAAGATTCCTTCCCCGTATGCTCTACACCGCTGCAGCTTGTCTGATCAGTTGGCTGTATCAGAAAGGGATACGAGTTACTATATCTAATAGGAAAATCCACACAAGTAATTTTCTTGAGAACTTGGGAGGTTGCAAAGAGTAATCACTACAGAGTCAGGGGGCTACTCTAAGCAGGTCTATCCTCGCCCTGTTGGACACTTGGTATTACTGCTTTAGCACTCAGTTCGAAGGGACTTGACTTGTTGGGCCTGTTGCCCACCTATTTCAACTAGGTGGCAACCTTATGTACATTGAAGATGTACATTCTGTGCAGTTTGTACCATGGAAAAATCCTAGGGATTTTTTACTCAGCAGGGCAATTCTG
>LPNX010365876.1:379513-401857 GCA_001517045.1 Pseudotsuga menziesii | reverse complement strand
TTTTTCCCTTGGTTATTATTGGTTGTTGAACAAACGACTAATAATTTCTGAGTTTTTCACTCACACCTCCAAAGCTGGGGTAGTCATCTTGGTGTTGCGGTCTAGGGAGGTTATTAGAGCCTTCATGTCGGTGTTTTTCACCATGCTAGGCATTCGAATTGAGTTGTATGGACGTGTACTAGGTCCCCATAGAGTTTCGCCAATTTCCGCAAAAAATAATTTTTTTTTTCCGTTTTTTAAGCCATTTTTTAATGGTTTAATTAAAAAACTTCAGATTGTAATAAACGTTAGATATAGAGTCCGTTTCTGACGTGGGGACACTCGTTTTCACACCTGGAGCATCCACTTTACCCTTGGGACCACTTTCTACATCAGTTGGGTAGCCGAAAAACCCCGTGAGGCATTATTTGTGCTAAAAGTGCATAAAAATAACATTTTAATGCTAAATTATGACAAATTGAAACTATGGTCAAAAGTTGAAAAGTCAAATTTATTAAAATATTTGAGTGGTGGGGTGACATGTCATGGGACCCCTAGTGGTTACGATCTCTTTGGAATTAAAGTTTAAATTAAACTTTGATTTAATGGGTGGATATTAGCATGAGGATAAAGAGGTGACGTCCATGCTAATGAAGTGAAGTGCGAGTTATGTGGATGAATGGACCCCACTTCTTATTAGTTTGAGGTTTTTAATTTTTGATAAAATCATATGATATCATTCATGTGAGAGGGTGCAGACGTCAACGGTTATGTGGAGCTCACGTGAGAGGGTGGAGACGTCAACCAAATTTGTTGTTCACGCTGGCATTTTGGAGTTGCGTTGGCAATGGACCCCCTTTACTTTAAGCCTTGGTTTCAAATTAATAAAGTTTACCATACGGCAGAGCTTGGATCAGCGAATATTTTATGGGTGGAGCTCACGTCACATATAGCCGTACAATCGGGTGAAGGAAATCATGGATTGCGATTTGGTCTTGATGAATGGTTGGTATGTGTTGGCAGTTTTTGGTTTGTTGGAGGAGTTTGGTGAGAGAGGTGTCACTCACCTTCTCTGTTCAACTCAGTCCAAGCCCAGTTACACTCTGACTTCATCTTCAGTATTGATGAGGCCCCACTGGGTCTCCCTTTTCCTATATAAGCTGGTCTCTTCTCCTTTGTTCAGCATCAAAAGGTGGAACCTCTGCTTGTAATATTGTAATAGTTTTCTTGAAGTATTGTGAATAAAAGGCTTTGGAGGCAATTTCTGTGTGGGATAATGGATGTTTGTTTTCATGCTTGCATATGTTTGGGATTAACTTGCTTTCGGAAGGAAATGGTATTTTTGTAGAGATAAAAGGTAATTCTTGTTAGGTTACTCTTTTATTGCAAGTCGAGGAAGACTATTTGATATATGTATGAGTTCATGCTTGGATCTACATTGTTGTTGTAGTCTCTTTCGGTTTACACAGGTATTTTTTAATCCCCATTGTTAGTGTTGATAATCTTTTGCAGGAAGCTAATGCTGGAGTATTGATGAGCAAATGTGCTGTACCTTTCCTTCAGTAAAATTTGAAAATAAGCTCTGTCCCTCTGATCTTACCAAGGAAGCTTTTTCTGTCCTTTATTGCTTGTTCTACTCTGGGTTCTTTAACTTTTGATCCACAAATTTCTTAAAATTTTCTTTCGGTTTCAAACGTTTCCATATTAGATCTAGCATCTAAAGTCATATCAAAGGTAGATCTGATGTCTAAAAGTTTCTATTTCTAGTCTGCTTCAAAGGTACATTTAAAATTTTAGATCTAGTTACTTTTCCCTTTTTCCGCAAGTTTAAAAATTTTGAAAATTAAAAAAACTTGTTGAAAGAGTTTTTATGCATTTTAAAGTTTGATCTAACATTTTGTGCTTAAGATTTGCTTGCCATTCTTCTCAAGAGGCAAGCAAAGATCCTAAGAAGGCAAGCTTTCTAGCTTACCTCACTTAGTTGTTTCCTTGTTTTTGCAATCAGTTGTTACTTAGATTTTTTTTGTAAATTTTTGCATGCTGCCCAAAGACACTTCCAAAGTGTTTTTGGGCATCTTTCACTGACATATGCTTGCTGGTTTTTAGCAGGCCCATCAAAAAAGAGAAGGAAACTCTGCCCGAAATTAGCTTTTTCGAACATCCGGAGCTCCCAGGAGGCTTTCCCCTTAGCTGGGCCTATTTCCTTTGCATGTTGTAAGCATTTGGATCCTAGATAACAAGGACCAAAGAGCATTCTCTGCTGAAGCATTGTAACCGATTATTAAAAACAAGTTTGAGTAGGCTCAGTAGAGCCCGGTCCCCATCCCCTTTGGGGGATTTGTGTCGGTGTCCTTTTCTGTTTTCTTATATGCTGGTAACGTAGTTGTCTTTCTTTATCATTTCATGCTGTGTTTAAGTTGCGCAAAAGTAACCTGAATACTTACCCACTGCGCTATACCGAAGTACCATAAGGGAAAAGATTTGAGCAGTGTAGTAATTAAAAAACAAAAACAATTTTGTTATGCACTGCTAAGTTAAAATAAACCCCCTCGCTTTCCCGAGTACAAGTTCGTGGATAAGGGCTTGCCCGAGTATTGAATTTGGAAAGAGACTCCAGGGTTTTATCTTTTTTCTAAATCAGAAAACTTGTTCTAATTAAAATAAACCAAGACTCCTTCCCCGTATGCTCTACACCGTTGCAGCTTGTCTGATCAGTTGGCTGTATCAAAAAGGGATACGAGTTACTAGATCTAATAGGAAAATCCACACAAGTAATTTTCTTGAGAACTCGGGAGGTTGCAAAGAGTAATCACTACAGAGTCAGGGGGCTACTCTAAGCAGGTCTATCCTCGCCCTGTTGGACACTTGGTATTACTGCTTTAGCACTCAGTGCAAAGGGACTTGACTTGTTTGGCCAAACCCACAATTTACCCATTCCTTAATCAATTCATTTAATAATTTAAAATTTACCAACTGAGACACTGCAATACTTTCACTGAGACTACATTAGCAACCCACTTTTGCAAGCACTCTTTTCATTTTGTCACTGGTCTTTTTTGTTCCTTTTTTGCATAAGTTAATCTCGCAATGTGTCATTGAATTTTGTGTATCTAATTTGAGTTAAGGTGTTGCTAAGGTTAAATTTTGTTGGCGATAATTGGTAATTTCTCAAATTCATCCATTCCATATTAAAACTCCTAGAATTAATTATTTCTCTCGTAGAGTAAAAACCTTAGATTTTACTTTTCATTAGGGTCCACCCCCCTTGGCTTCGCTAGGAGTTGGCCTAGACGGAGGAGCTGAGTATCAGGTGACAGCACTTGGCTCGAGCTTGCCCCCAAGGTCGCACCCAGTGGCTTGAAGATTTCTGCCACGTTACTCGAGGTGCGAATTAGGCGGCAACAATGACCATGGGTAAAACACACATTGTTCAGAATCAAAGAAGTTTTGAACCAAGGACAAATCAAGAGTTGAAGAAGAAGTATCCTCCCCAAGAGCAGAGACCTCCTAACCAACTTGAAACAAACAACATGGTTGATGAGGTTCCTCCCTATTGCAAACCTTATGAAGAGTTCCATGAAGAATCTACTTGTCCAAATTTTTGTTACATAATGGAACAAGAACAGATTGAGACAAGAAATTTTGTGGGTTATCCTAGGTATCCTGATTATATAAATAATACCAAGAATGTCCATCCTATTTCCAAAGAAAAGTGGAAACAAGCAAGGGAGTACAGTCAGGAGAAGGATAATGCTACAAAGATTTTTGGTGAGAAACCTACTCCTGAGCAGATCATTGAGAAATACAAAGGCATGGTCTATTAAAGAAGAAGGAATGTCATCCCAACTAACCCAGATCAACACATGCCAAAGGTAAAAATCTCTCCCCATGTAGATCTGAATATTGATTTGGGTAATTGGTTGTCTAGTGCTAAAATCCCTGTCCCAGTGATTGAGATCCTGAAAATTCCTAGTCAAAGAGATATTTTCATGAAAACCTTAGAGGAACCTAAGGAAAAGAATGTTGAAAAACCTAAAGAAGCAATTACTGAAAAGACCAAGGAGAAGGTAGCCAACAAAACAAAAGAGATAGTTGTGAACAAACCGGTTGAGAGTCCTACTAAGAAACAAAACAATTTTAATGAAGATACTCCTATTGTTTTGCATAGTAGAGATCCCAACAAAGAAGATCATCCTCCATTCTACATTTCATTGATTGCAAATGATAAGCTGCTACACAACTGTATGCTTGATTTGGGTGCATCCTCTAACATCATGACCAAGAAAGTTATGGAGAAAATGGGTCTAAAGATAACAAGACCATATCAAAACGAGTGTGCCATGGACTCAAGGGAAATTGATGTTGTGGGTATAATTTTGAATTTTCCAGTCAAGTTAGCTGCCTACCCAGACATTTGTGTGACCATGGGAATTGTAGTCATAGATGTACCTGATATATGGGGAATGTTGTTGTCTAGGAAGTGGGCTGCCTCCCTTGGAGGATCTATCCAAATGGATTGGACCTATTCCATGATTCCAGCTTTTGAAGATGCACTTGTCAAACTGTATAGGGAGAAGGAAAGGAAGTATCATGTTGAAGATCCTGATGAACCAGATAATGAATACATTTGCGAGACAGATAGTCTAGGAAACCATGCCATCTATGTAAACTACCTTATACCTATCAGGGAGAAAGCCAAGAATGAAGAAGTTGATGAACTATGGAGGATGAGTTTTGATGGAGCTTTTTCCAAGTCAGGAAAAGGGGCAGGGATTGCTTTAACTTCACCATCAAACCAGAAGTTTAACTTTGCTTATAGACTTGAATTTGAGGCATCTAATAATGTGGCCGAGTATGAGGCACTTCTGCTAGGACTTGAGATTGCAAAAGACATGTATATTAAGGTATTAAGCATTAAGGGTGATTTAGACTTAATTGTTTCCCAAGTCAATAATGTATTTGCATGTAAGTGTGGAAGACTAAAAAAGTATAGGAATGTTGTGTGGGACACCATGGAATATTTCAATGCTTTAGACCTCATGGCAGTGCCTCGTTTGGAAAATAGTGAGGCAGACAAACTAGCAGTGGCAGCTTCCACTTTAGAATTCACTGAAGAGTTGATAAAGGGAAAGGGAAATTTGAAATAAATTTTAGGCCCTCCATCCCAGACAACTTAAACCATTAGCAAGTGTTTAAAGAGGACAAGCAGATGATAAACTTCATCAATAACATGAAAGAGTTCTTAGGCTTTCAAGTCAGTTTTCAGGAGGAAGAATCTTGCAAAGGTAAATATGAGTAGCCTAGTAATCTTGTCCCCAAGAAAGTGGTAGAGTGGGAAAAAGCCTTTGATAGGCAGGATAGGTGTAAAAATAAAGAAACCAAAAAAATGGAGGACTACATAGAAATAAACATTGGCACTGAAGAAGAGCTGAGAAAAATAAAAATTGGAAAGGGGATTTCTGAGAAAGAGAGAAAAAAATCGGTTGAGTTGGTAAAATATTTTAGGGACGTGTTTGCTTTTACATATGATGAACTAAAAGTTTATCGAGACGATGTGTTTCAACACACAATTCCATTAAAGCCAGATTCCAAACCTTTCCGTCAAAAGCTCAGAAGAATAAACCCCAAGTTAGCTCATATGGTCCAACATGAGTTACAGAAAATGTTGGGAACATGCATCATTGCTCCGACAAGACATTCATCTTGGTGCTCAAACTTGGTGGTTGTTAGGAAAAAGAATGGACAGTTGAGGATATGCATTGACTTCCGAAATTTGAACATCTTATGCATAAAAGATAACTATCCTTTGCCAGACATGGAGACCTTATTGCAAAGGGTAACAGGGTCAAGTATGATGTCTATGCTTGACGGGTTCTCTGGGTATAACCAAGTCCTTGTCAAAAAAGAAGATCGACATAAGAATACTTTCACTTCACCTTGGGAAACGTTTGAAAATCTAAGGATGCCCTTTGATCTTCTGAATGCGGGTGCAACATTTAAAAGGGATATGGATTATGCTTTCAATGAGTGAAAAGGAAAGATAATTGAAATCTATCAAGATGACGTTATTGTTTTCTCCAAAGAAATATTTGATCATATAGGCCATCTCAGGAAGGTTTTCGAAAGATGCAGAAGTTTGGCATTTCCTTAAATCTCGCCATGTCGGTTTTGGGATAGATGAAGGCAAGTTGCTTGGGCATATTATTTCCAAAGATGGTGTGAAGATAGACCTTGAAAGAGTTGAAGCAATAAAGAAGGTCCCCTTGTCCCATAACAAGAAAGCCTTATAGTCTTTTAATGGTCAAATCAATTTTATAAGAAGGTTCATACCAAACTTAGCTGAGTTAATGAAACCCATGCAGAAATTACTTAAAAAAGATGTTAAGTTTGAATGGGATAGTGAAGGAAAATAAGCCTTTAGAAGCATCAAGGATTGCATAGCAAAGTCCCCAATCCTGACTTGCCCAGATTATTCCAAAGAGTTCTAGATATTTTCCTTTGCCTCAGAAGATACTATTGTCGGAGTTTTGTTGCAAAAGAACAAAGAGGTTTAGGAACAACCAATTGCCTTTATGAGTAGGTCCTTACATAATTCAGAGCTAAAGTACACCATAATGGAGAAACATGCCTATGCCCTTGTTAAATATTTAAAACACTTTAGAAATTATGTTGGGTACTCTAAAGTAGTTGGTTATGTGCCCCATTCAGCAGTAAAAGACATATTATCATGACAAGATTGCCTTGGTATAAGAGGAAAGTGGGTATCAAAGATCCAAGAGTATGACTTAGAAATTAAACCCACCAAGTTGATCAAGGGTCAAGGTCTTGCTAAAATGATGACAAAGGGAAATGAGCAGGCCTTAGGTATGATTTGTCAAAACAGTTCGTCAACATCGACCAATTCAACAGAGCTTCAACGTCTTCAACAACAACAATGGTATTCAGATATAGTGTTCTATCTCCTCAACCTGACTTGTCCTAACCATCTAGTTGGCCACAAAAGACTGTCGTTAAGATTACAAGCCACTAAGTATTGTCTTACTCAAGATGGTTTGGGTTGGAAAAACCCAGATGGTCTTATACTTAGGTGTGTAGATGAAGAAGAGTCTAAAAAACTCTTAGAAGAATTTCACTCAGGATTTTGTGGTGGCCATTTTGCAGCTAAAACTACAACCCATAAAATTCTTAGAGCAGGATACTGTTGGCCCACCTTATTCACTGATGTGCACAAGTCTGTTAGGAATTTCCAGAAATGTCAACTATTCACAGGAAAACAAAAACATGTCGCACTACCTCTAAAGCCAGTAGTGGTCCAAGCCCCTTTTCAGCAATGGGGTCTTGATTTCATTGGTAAGATTAAGGATAATTCAAGTAACGGTTACACTTGGATTTTGACCGCAACCGATTATTTTACCAAGTGGGTAGAGACCATACCTACTAAAGCAGCAACCAAGAAGGTAGTAATGGATTTCCTATAAGATAAAATCATTACTAGATTTGGGGTGCCAACTAAGATAACCACTGATAATGCCAAAGCTTTCAGCTCAGTAGCCATGTCATCTTTCTGTTTCAAGTATGGTATTATCCTATTCCATTCCTCGAATTGCTATTCCTAGGGAAATGGTCTTGCTGAGTCAAGCAACAAAAACTTGATGACCATCGTTAAAAAGATTATTGGTGATAATAAGAATTCTTGGGATAGTAAAATCAAATTTGCACTTTGGGCAGATAGAATCAGGATTGCAGGATTTTGAAGGGAATTGTGTTTTGATAAGATAGGAAGTAATAATCTTGTGATTGCTTATTATTGTTATCTATAGTAGAATGCTTATGAGTTTATGATTATTCTTGTTTGAATTCATATTTTTATTGAGCATTTATTATTGGATAACACCGGCATTTAATCCCCATTTGCAAGTTTTGTAGATCTTTTTACAGGTTGCTTACGCTGGAGTTTTGGATGAGCGTGTTAGCTCTACTTCTACTCCAGTAACTCTTAAAGAAAGGACTTCATCCCACTGGAAACACTTTGTGGATACTTTCTTGCTTTTCTATTTCTATCATTCAAGCTTGGTGATACCCTTCCGTCACAAAAATTTAAATTTTCTTTGCGGTTACTTTTCATAGTGCATAGTTAAATCTCTTTACACATCAAAGAATATTTTATAACTCTGATTTATGTATGCACTTAAGAGTTTCAGATCTGAATATTAAAGTAGCATTTTGCAAGATCTAACCATCAACAAGTATTAGCTTAATATCTAAATTTTTTCTTTCTTTAAAGTACTTGAATTTTTGGTCAATTTTTTTTTATGTTTTGATATGATTTTTAAGCATATTTGACTAAAACATTGCTCGTTGTTTTGCAGCAGAAGTTGATTGAACAAAGAGGCACTCTAGCGAATTATTGAAGATCTAAGTCAACCCGGAGATCCCTCTTCTCACATTTCTCATTGGCCATTCTTCTAAGGCCTTGTATTGTAAAACTTGTGTTTCCTATTCTACAAAGGAGCACAAGTAGTTTCTTTTTCGAAATCATTGTAAAAAAGAGAAGCAAGTGGGAAGCCAAGTGCCCACACCCCATCCCCCCAGGGGGGATTCGCACTATTCTCACTAATTTTTATTTTTTCAATTTCTTTCAAGTTTCTTAAGTAAAATTAACCAATCCGGCAGTGTTCTCGGTAACGAGAGTATCAACACTGTGATTTAAAAACTCAAATTTTGTTCTTAAAAAACTTAAAATTTACAAGACTTCATTCCCAGTATGCTCTTGTGACCACTACAGGCCTTTGAATGGATCGGTGGGACAATCAGAAAGGGATTGCAGTGACTAGTAATTAGTGGAACACTTCAATTAAATCCCGACAAGTGAAAATCCGCCGCTTCATTCGATGTTACCAGGTTGTGGGGAAATTCTGCAAGTGAAGCGGGAACCACTAGAAAGTGACCGTGGAGCACCGTTAGGCTACACCCTCATTTGGTGTAGTGTTGAACACAAGCCCACGACTCCATATAGTCCACATGTCACTGTGAGAGCCACTCCTTGGTAAATCCAGACACATTCCTCGTACCCCCAAGGTATATCTGGGATACCATTTCCCTCATAATAATAAGATCATTATCACATTCTTAATAAAATTTACCAAGAATTTACCCACTCCCTAACTACTCATTTAATAATTCTAAAATTGACCAACCGAGACAACTGCAATACTTCTCAAGACTACACTAGCGACCCCCTTACAAGCACTCCGTTAGCATTGGTCTATTTGGCATTTTATTTTATGTTTGATGCTTAAGTTAATTAGTGTGTTGTTTGGAATGATATTTTAAATGCTAGTTCTTTGAACCATTTGCAGATCATCTCAGTTGCGGTTTTTACTGATTCATCTCCTAGACTTATTTTTTTATTAAATAGATTAAACACCATAGTTTATTTTACTAGGGACCACCCCCCTTGGCTTCGCTAGGAGAGAGCCTAGACGGAGGAGTCAAGATCAAGTGACAACACTTGACTCTTGCTTGCCCCCAAGGTCGCACCCAGTGGCTTGAAGATTTTTGCCACGTGACCTAAGGTTCGAATTAGGGGGCAATAGATTGTACATTCGTTTGGATCTTTCCGTTATACAGTGATGACAAAATATATAAAACAATGTACCTTGAGAGAGAGAAAAGCTTGCTGGTCTTGTTGGTCGTATAAAGGAGCCGTTTGTCCACCTTTTATGGTTCACCTTATCCTGTGGGTAGGTGGGTTGTTTTATTGTGACCCTCTTGGTTGACACTTGGTCCTTTACCTTACTTGGTCCTGGCACTCTTACTTGTGTGTACCTTTGATTATGATGACTCCTACTTTATGGATTTTATTTGGTACACTATCCTAAGTGTATTTACCTTATGGTTTTATTAAAGGACCATTGGACCATTTATTGTTATGGTTTTATTATAAAACCATTGGACCTTTTATATCTTACCTTTTTAACCACCTTATATTATTACTTCATTTATTTATTTTTTATGTCAATTGGACCACTTTATTTTTCTTGTTTTATTTAGGACCTTTGGTCTTACCCTAAGTCAACCTAATGTTTGTTTTGTTTAACTTCCCTACCTTATAAAAATAAAAGGTTATACTTCCTTTTTAATTATCCATTCAAGATACCTCACTTACCTACCTATTTCCGCGAATGTTTTCTTCCTGCTGATGACCGCGACTAAATATTTCATGTGACTCACCTTCACAACTGCTACAGGTGACTGTGAGTGGATCTATCCCGCATGGCTCTCTTCCCATGTGTCTCTGACTGCTCTGCGTATGTTCTGCTCCACGAGACTGCGTCTTACCTTGCTCACACTTCGCGTGGATTACCTTGCGCACCATGACTATTTGCGTGACTTGTATCCTCCACCGTGACTGTGTGTATAATCTGCATCCGACTGTCTGCGTGTCCTCCACGATCACTGCTTCTGCGTGATCCTTCCACGGTGACTGGTGTGTGAGCCTCCCATCTTTCACGATGACTGTTGCATGAGCTTCCCATCCTCCACCGTGACTGATTTTGTGTTGTTCCTTCAGCGTGAATATACCCAGGTGATCCCTAGTGTGGTTGTATTCACGTGATACTCCAACGTGACTGTATCTGTGTGAATCTTCAGCGTGTTTCACTTACCCGCGGAGCATGAACTCACTTGCGTGATTACACCAGCGCAAATTTCTCTTACTGTGGTCTCTATCCTAGTGTAGTTTGCTTACACCTGTGTGGCTCTTTTTATATCTGCGGTCTCTATCCTATCTTGGTTGTGTATACACCAGCGTGACCTCTTACCTACCTTGCAGCGTGACTTCTTTCTTGCTCAACGTGATCTACCTTCACTTGACTGTGAAAGACACTATCAACAGCATGACTATGTGTCTCTTGTCAGTATGACTGTGCTGNAGACGGATCAACTGATACACTGGAATCGGGCTTTGAACAAGTCTATCAACCGGCGGCTCCTCAGGTAACCCAACTTATGGTACAAAAAGTTGGATAACACTG
Source organism: Pseudotsuga menziesii (assembly GCA_001517045.1). Taxonomy (NCBI): domain Eukaryota; kingdom Viridiplantae; phylum Streptophyta; class Pinopsida; order Pinales; family Pinaceae; genus Pseudotsuga; species Pseudotsuga menziesii. The sequence goes on along the minus strand of LPNX010365876.1, from coordinate 390,842 downwards.
CTAATTTGATTGAAGAATTCGAGGTCTGTTTATTTCTACCTGAACTCTCTCTCTCAAGGTACCCAATTTGTTTACCTAGATTGACTTGTCCCTTCGGTGACAAGATCAAACTCAAAAGTATCTAAGTATAAGGTTGATTCAAATAATGGTTAGGATTCCTTAGTGCTGTTATCTTCTATACATTATTTATTTATTTTTTCTGTACATGGCATTTGTTGAAACATCTCAATGGCCAACTTTAATGTAGTGACCAGCAAAGCATTAAAGTTAGACTAACTTTAATGTAGTGACCAGCAGTGTTAAAGTTGAAAGAGATGAAAATTATATTGCAGATCAAATTTATTGAAATAGTACTATTCTAAATCTAACCTTGTGTTGTTTATGCATTGAAGTATAATTATTCCTATTAAATCTGGATCTAACCTTAAATTTCAACATTATGATCATTGATCCATAGATTTATTCATACATGCGTGCTGAAATTTGTGCTAACACTGCTGTAATTCTTTTATTCTGCTGATGTCTAGAAAGCGTTTTGTATCTCAAATTATTAAGGTTAATTTGTGTCATTAGCCTGTCAATACCTGAAATATTTCTTCTTCAAGACAAGGAAATGGGTTGTACTATTTTGTTTTTGAGCTCTATATAATATTGTCTTGTTATAAATTCACAATGCAGATTGGAGAAATTAATAATCATGGGTCCATTTCAAGATTTGAAGTTGAAGTTGCATCAACCAATGTTCATGTGCGGATGGAGGTGAGGCATTCTTGATGGATCTCTATTTACAAGGTTTGGATACAATAATTCATAAGGGAAGTCGCCAAAACAAATATTGGACAATTGTGCATGTGTTTACTATCAGTCAAGTAGTCTTTTAATGAATTCAGTCAACATAACTTATTTATGAAAATAAAGAAGTGGTTCATTGAATCTATCTATCTATCTATATCTATCTATCTATCTATCTATATATAAAGCTTAATGGGTTATCTTAATCAGTTCAAACAGACTCTTACAAGGCAGAGTTTGTCATGAGATCCTGGTTCTGAATCAGTTCAAATGGACTCTTATAAGGCAGAGTTTGTCATGAGGTCTCCGGTTCTAGTTCAGCCGAATCCTGTCGGGTTATATATATTATTTTTTTCCAAGGAGGGAAACCCAAAGGATTCTTCCCCACATTGGTGGATGCCATTCCCACTAAACACGTCTGTATAGACTAGTGTACCTCATCCAAAGGGATTCAAACTAGGCACTTGCCAGCATAGAACTAGACAAAGGCCCAACAACATTGGTGACAAGTTACAACTCGTTGAGCTAACCCTTAAGGCTATATATATATTTTAGGGAGTCCGTTTCATATATTTGTATGTATGTATGTTAACTCATTCCTAGAAGCTTTTGAAAATGATTGATCTTAGATTTGTCTTTCTAATATTTAGCTGACTTACCTAAATATATGTATGTATCCTCCCTAGATTTCCATAAATCTTTCTATCCAGTTCAAATAAAAAGGGTAGAAAATACTGCCAGAGCTACAGTAAATAAAGCTTGTTTGTTTTGCATAGTATTTGGAGTTTTAGTATTTGAAAAAAAGTTTTTCATATTTTGGGCCAAAGTTGAAGTTAATTGACACTTCAGCAGTATTCAGCTGTTTTTTATTTTACTATTGAATTTATTTAGATGAAAGTACTCAATTCATTTTTCCTTTTGCATGCAGCTAATAAAGACAATGAAGGGTATGGCTAAAGAAAACAGAGGAGAACATTACATGGTTTGGGTTTCCCTGGGTTGTTCTGTAGGTATTCAAGAATCAGATGAACCAAAAATCTAATAACCTTATTTGGTTTTCAGAAAATCTAGCAAAGACAACTTCAGATGCAGTTAAACATTACAAGGGAGGATGGAGAAAAAAGGATCAGAAAAATGGTGCAAAGGATGTTTGGGAGGAAAGGCCTGAAAATTCAGGTACTTGGTTTATGGATTGCGAATGCAAGTTATACTAATAATCTCCATATTAATTTGCTGGGACCCAAATTTGAGTGCAGTATTTGATCTTTAGGTTGTTTGCAGATGCCAGGACAAATTATGATCTTGAAGGTGAAAGAGGTTCATTCTTCTGCCATGACATTTACAAGTCATATCGCACAAAATTTGGAAGCCATTTTGAGATTTCACAAGAAAAATGTATGAAATATGGCAATTTTACTTCAAAGAAAGGAAGAGAGAGTGTATTGTGTCAGCAGAGCATCCTGCCCCTTGATTTACATACAGCTGTTCATGTGCTTGTGAGTTGAGTGAAATTGATGTATTCATAAGAAGCTACATTTCAGAAATTGCCGTGCAGGATGGAAGTCTTAAAATGCTTTTGTGTGATTTGCAGGAAACTCATGCCAAAGATAATCCAAATTTTTTGCAAGATGAGAATCTTTGTTTTAACCTTGACAAAGAGGCGACAGAAACACTAGAAATTTTCAAAAGGTCATTTTCTTGCATACTGTTTTTTAATAATGGCACAGAGTCATATAATACAAAATCATAAATAGTAGAGAATTAGGTTCATAATAGAGCTATGCCTCTCCCTACCTAGACAAAGAGGTCAAGTATCTCTGAATAAACCCATGGTCAGCTGATGTGACGTATTCCTAGGAAAACACAGCCTAGCACAAATCCTTGTTGCTATGTCATCCACAGTCCAGTGGACATCTGCATCATGAATTCTAGCTTAACATCATCAAAATTCACATCAAAAGTCATACTACATATTATTGATCATAGAAGTGATATATGAGTAGGATGGAGAATGAACAAAATGCTTTGAACTACCTTCTTTTTCTTCGTAAAAAATACTTGCTTAGATTCACATAAAAATATTTACATTTAGAAAACAAACAGAAAGTGAAAAGGGTATTTACATCCTCTTCTGTAATGCTACAAGAACAGAAAAAACAATCTGAATAGGCACCAGGTCATAACAATTTGGCATTCTTGATCAGCAAAAACCCTTTTGCTGGAAGCTGCATATGTACCTTGAAACAACAAAATCGTTTCTCAAAGAAATAACTAGCACAAATAAGCCAGATTATAATAATCCATGAATAACGTATGTGATTGATAAAATAATAGATGATATTACAATGAGAATGTTTGCTTGTATAAACACCCATGCTGGGTGCCTTTTCGTAAAGAGGCATAACTTTTTATCAAGGTGTCTCCTCATTAAGTATTTAGTTTATATAATTATTAATATTTATTTATATATTTTGTTCATTACATTGCCTTCTCCTTAAGGGAAGCTTTGTCCTCAAAGCTTTATTGAAGACAACTGATTTCTTGCTTGTAATGTCATTTTTTTAATCTTTTATTTAGTACTTGCGACACTTGATGAAATGAGGCGATACGAGTTACGAATTCCAAGAAAAAAATGTCGCATCATCTGTGATGTGGTCCATCCAATATCTATTTTTATTGGAGGTGATTGTTGATTGTCTTGTTGGATAAATCTTCCCGTTTTGTGCTCAGGTTGTAGATTTTGTGTTTTTTCACTTCTGAATTTATAACCCCTTTGTTTATGTTCATTTTGAGCCTGCCGTTGGTCAAAATGTTTTTTTGTAGTTTGGATGTCGGTAAGGAGTTCTTGTTTCTTGCTTTTCTACTAGATTGACTTCCTTTTAAACTGTGATGGGAACCAAATTTGTATTTGCTTCTTCTTCCTCAACTGCAATTAGTTTTTCGGATAGTCTGGATGCTTCATTTTGGATTTGAACTAATTTGTTCTCTAATAGATTATTATTACTCTGAATCTCCTCAAACCTTTGTCTTGTGACTGTTTGTCCCTTTTTAACTTCGTGATTTGTTCTTCTAGTTCTTGATTAACCTTCTTCGTGGCGTAATTTTCTTCGTCTTTTCCCAATAATTTTTGCTGGAGAGCTTGAATCTTCTCTTCTAACTTTTGACTGCATTGAACTTTATCTTTTTCCTTCTTGATTTGCATACGTAATTTATGATTATGATCTCTTAAACGAGAGATCTCTCCTTCTTTACTTGCAATAACCTTGTCGAGATCCTTGCGTATCGTCTGTATTGACTTCCCATCTCCTTGCGACATCACCTTTGATATTTCTCTGAAGTCTTCAGATGAAGCGACTTTTGATTCTGACTTCATGTTAATGTCCTATAATGTGATTTCATTTTATTTGTACGGAAATATTAGAAACTTCTTTTCAACATTTAAGATAAAAGTCCCCAATGTTTCTATCCATGGTGATTCCAAAATCAGGTCACCGTCACTGCTCCATAAGGATCTAACTATAAACTGCGAGACACCAATATAATCTCCAATGTTCCATTGTAAATCGCTTATTGCATATTCTTTGTTATTCCCAAAGTCTACCCTTTCACCTATATTTGAATCTGGAATCGCTAACTCATTAGCAAATTCATCACTAATATAATTATTGTGTTTGCCGGGAGCAAGAGAAATAGTAATGTCTTTCTCTCTAATTGTTCCTTTTATTTGGAATAACATTGAAACATAAGTTTTTAAATTACTTGGAAATCTTTCTTGTTTTTTGCTCTTAGACTCCATTTCTTTTGTCAATAAATATGCCCTTGATACTAATATTTATATCTTAAAACTTCTTTGATGTATCTTAACACTTTCCTTTATACTCTTTTCTTTTTAAATTAAAAAAAAAACTTAACTTATATTCTCTTTATTATATATATATATATATATATATATATATATATATATATTTCTTTTTACGTTTTATTAAATACTCCTTTTATAACTTAAAGTGAGACTTTCTTTTACACTTTTGTTTTATCTAATATAATCCTTCTAATAAAATCTTAAAAGCTTTGAAAAGGCTTGTAAATATCTTCACTTTGAAAAATGTAAATACCTCTCCTCACTTCTTTACTTTATATTTTGATAACTTCTTAACAACCTTAAATTATCCCAATTTAATTAGAAGTTATGACTCTTTAGGTTACGATCCCAAGTGATGACGCCTTAATGAAAAGTCATGAAGTCTTAGGTGGAAATAACTCCTTTCTTAGATTGGAATATTCCTTGGACGTTTAATATGGCAGGTGGAAAGTGTTTTATCCCTTCCCCGTAAGCACAAACTCTACTGTAACCACTTTAATATTTAATCAATTTTAACTGACAAGCTTGATATTTACGCTTAATATTTAAGGGTCACGACTTATGATTGGTGGTGGTCTAGACTCTAAATCCTTAATTCCAGATTTGCTCTTCACCTTTCCACAGTGGATCAAAGTCAACATCCAATGGAGACAAATGAAAATTCGAGGGAGGAGTGGTGAGCGGATCCAACAAGTGTGTAAATTCAAAGACAACCTTTTGCAGCTACAACCAATTGTTTTATCATCTGCTATGATTGGTGGTTGATGCTGATCCAAAAGTTTTAACACGGTTTCTCGAAATTTTAACTAACGACGGCTCTCGCTTCAGGTAGTTGTGTCTTTCGTCCCAAATTGACTGATATTGAAGACCATGTAGTGTATAAACTAGTGGTTTCTCAATTTATATTGTAATATCCCCACTGATATTCTATTATACTTTAGTAATATTTTTGTTGTTCAGATGCTCAAATTGTGTTGGAAAGATAAATAAAATGTGCATGCAAAAAGTGTCGTGCCAAACGTCCCTAAAAAATTGTTGATCTAGAAAGAAAATATGGAACGAATTTTAGTTAGAAAAGATACACATGCCACTAATAATAATGTTGATATTCTATCAATAGATGAGATACATGCAAGTTGTGCCAGAAAGATAAGAAAATAGTGCTCCTCTACAATAGTTGACGCCCAACTGAAAGTGTGCCCTCCTTCTGTTGATCTTGACGTTTTTTACGGAGGACTGGTCTGTTGCGGCTGAAACTTTCTAGGACTGAGAGTATAGTCCCCCCTCGGAGAGATAAGGGGATGCATGCGGAAGTTTAGCCTCCTTCAAGCCACCTAGCGAATTGATTTGCTTCAGAAGGGAAGATGCCCTCTTTCCTCACATTTTCGCTGGTGGAGGTTCTGAATGTGCCTGGAACGAAATAGTAATCACTAAATATGCTGATGTAACCCTGCTAAGAAGAATGGAGGTAGCATGCATAAAATTTATTGGATTCCTGAAGGCGATAGAATGGATATGGGATTTCCAGCTATTTTCCAGCAACAAATGTGCACCTGCAATAAACTCTTTCTCTGACTGCTGGATGATTGAACCAAGAATAAAGAAGATGATGAATACCTGATGATAGATCTGGATGATCTACCCCAAAGTGATTAGGGAAGATAGATTTCACTGCTGAAACACCTTGCTCGCTGAAGACCTTCATCTCCAACCCCAACTTGTTGTTGCAGCACCTGCTGCTGCTGCTCTAGAAACCAAACTCAATAATAATAATTCATAGTTGATCCCTTTGGTTCAATGACCCTTGTTATATATATTTAGCATGTACTTTTAGGGTTTGCATGTCACTTTTAGGGTTTGCACTTTACTTTTTGCATGCATGCAATTCTAATTGCTCGTTGACTTGAGACTGAAGAAATAAAGCTTGCATGCTCTGCATGCTTTATGATAATAACTTTGATGTCCCTCTTTACTATACTGATGACTTAATAATACTGAATAATTGTTCTAATATGCTCCTGATATTAAATGTCCTCAGTCAATTTCCTATTTATTAATAATGGAACATTACAGTCCTCCCTCGCCAAAGATTGCTTGTCCTCAAGCAATGCCAATGCAACTCTATAATCAATCAACTGAACCAATTGAATCTGGGGATGATCCCAGGGTCCCATATTATCCTAGGAGATCTGTAGCACCCTTTGCTCAAAGCACTGCACTGCATGGTACCATCACAAAATATCCCATGGAAGCCTCCTATAAGTAGAGTGACTAACCATGGTGTAAACGAGGTATCATCACAAGAGACCTCCTGAAAGCATCCTCTAGCAATCACTAAACTGCCAGTCCCTGTAATCTCAAGGTCCCAAATCAATCTGAGAATTGCAGAGGTCAAAATGCATCCACCGCTACCCTGCGTAGTATTGACACAAGGAGCATCCTGTAGACTCCCAAGTAACGCCATCAGTAAACACTGTATCCATCCCTCATGTAGAAACCAATAAATAATCAATAATGAATAAATGAAATGGCTACACAATGATCATACATATATGCGTAAATAATTTCAAAGAATGGAATAATACAAAACTTTTAAAAGAATGCAAGGTAAAGGGTTAGAGATACATTACATAGAGTGTCCCCTAGGACACTAAGTATTTATCTTTTTGAAGAAAAACTTGATTTGTGACTCGTTTGACTCTTTCCTGTTTCTTGTGACTTTGATATGCCTCATATCTTTGAAAATTTGCCAAAAGTCCATACTATCAAAAAACTGCTCATGCCATATTTTGTTAACTTCCTTAATTCTGATTCCATCCTTTATATTTTCCGGGAAGCTAACAAAAATAACATGATCCTTTACACTATGTACATTGTCCACATTCTAAAAAAACACTGATTCATTCTGGCATGCCTGGACTGTCTTTTCTTCTAAAACATTCTGAAAATGGTCTGACACTTTACTGACTTGAGGAGAACTTACTAAAGCCTTGGGTGGCTTATCCTTTTGGGCTAGAACCTTTACACTCTTTGCTACAAGAACTGATACCTTTACATTACTGATCCAACCCCCTAAATCCATACTCAAATTATTACTTGAAAATACATTTTGTTTAGGGGTAAGTTGATGGTCACATGTTTCTTCTACTTTGTCCATATTTCTAGTCATGCAAACCATGTCCTTACTATCTTCTACTGATTCCAACAAATCCTCATTATTGTCAAACACACGTTCATGACTAGCCATATTAACTTGTTCCATTCTTTCTCTAGCTGCTAACTTTCCCTTTATAATCTGAAAGAAAATGGGACAAGTCCCTTCCTCATGTGAATCATCACAAGCCCTACAGTAAGGGATTACTGGATCATCAAACCAATTGTTTGCTTCCATAGGCTTTGGAGGTCTTTCTTGTTCTTGATAAGGGGGTCCTTTAGGGAGACCCTTTTGCCATCTATCATTTGGCTTATGATTATTACCTTAATCTTTTTCCATGGCAACTATCTTATTATGCATAGCTGATAATTGATTAACATAGACTTCTTCCATTTTCTTAATCAATCGGGCGAGCTCTTTGATAGAGTCACCTTGGGGTTCCTGGTTTTCAACTTTCTTAACTTTATCTGACTCTGGAGGACTACCCTTTGAAAACCCAAGAACATTTGATTTCTCCGAAGCTTGCATATTCTTATCTATTTTAATAGCTTTGTCGTGTGCCTCCCTAACATTTGTAGGCTCTTTATCCCTTAGCTGGTATCTTATTTCTCCTTCAAAAGATTGAACGTAGAAAATTAAGATGGCCTTTTCAGGAGGCTTAATATCTTGAGGGAGACTCTTAACCAATTCATTAAATCTTTTGTTAAATCCTTCCACTGTTTCATTATTTTCCTTATGGCTAGAGTGCAAGGTAGTTAACAAGGAATGGTGATCCCTCTTATCTCCCCATTTATCATTAAAAGCTTCAATGATTCCCTGAAGGTCTTTAAACTTGTTATCATCCTGTTCCATAAACCAATCAATGGCTTTTTCCTCCAAAGACAAAACAAAGAGTTTCATCTTCACATCCTCATGGTTGTGTGCCATACACCATCTTGCAATACATAAATTGAAATTTCTAATGTAGGCTTTAGCACTTGTAACATTGTCTCCTTGAAAAGAAAGCAACTTATCTATAGAGTTTTTTGGAACGTCATGAGGATAACTAACAATTTTAGAGAAATCACATGGTCTATAATAATTATCCATTGTAAGGTTGGTTTACTTGGATAAACAACAAAGGGATATTAGAAATTGGCTTCTTCTCCAAGACTTGTAAAGATTCTACAGGGAGCAAATTTGTTTAACTTCCTCTAAAAGCCTTTTCAGGATCTAAGAGGTAGCTAAGCAAACCAAAGGGCTCCAGGTAGAATACCTTACTATATATTCTGAAGTGGAGTTGCCACTTGGAGAACAAGTAAACTTCTAATATGGGTAAAAGAAAAAAAAAAGGTTATTTCAAAATTTTTATTAACACTTGAAGAATTAAATTGAAGAATTAAAGAATTAAATCTAAAATTATTTAACTAATGTCAAGACCAAGGACAAAAGACTTGTCCCCGGCAACGGCGCCAAAGATGTTGTTGCCTAATACACACTTTATGACACGAGAAAGTCTCCAACCAGCTTTGTGTGTCCTTGGGGCCAAGTTAGAGCTGGGGACCACTGTCACCACAGTCTACCAACTCCTCCGTTTAGGCCAAATCCCAATAGAGCCAAGGGGGGTAGTCTCTACAGGAAGGTTTATTAACAATTTAGTTAAAGAGATTTTATTTTATTAAGGTTACAAGGTTACAAGAACAGTGCCTAGATAAAATGGAGTCAAAAGATTACAAGTTACAAACTTACAAAAGAATTAAGAATGATTATCCACAGTTGTCTAAGCTAAGCAAGATCTACAATATTAACAATATGAACAATGTAAATGAATTACACAATATGAACAAGTGCTAAAGAATGGTTAAACAAATATACAATGATACCTGAAAGGAAACAAGATATACACCGAATGAACAAGTTATTATGCCAAAGATCAAATGAAAGATTGCTTTCAAGTTACAAGATTAAACAATGTTTTACTCAAGTGTACCACGGTACTTTAAAGATATTATACTTAAAAGTGCATGGTAGTGAAATGAAATTGAGATGCTTGCAAGATGTACTTGTAAAATGAAAGCCTTGAAAAGCAAGGACTTTGAAGCAAATACAGAAACATAAATGTGGGTAAGACGTTTTGCAATGTCTCTTGGTTCCTTTTAGGTAAATTTTATTAAAGTTGAAGTCTTGGATTAAGTTTTAGATCTTGTGGTGTGACTACCCCAATCTAGTATCTCTCAAGTCAAAGAGGGAGTGCTAGTGCACTCAAAATAGTGGAAACAAGTCCACCTGTAGCTCCTAGGTCAAATCCCAATGCCCCGGTGCTCAACAAGGAGGATGTAGAATGCCTAGAGACCCCCACAGTCTTCTACTCCAACTAGCTTTCGAGGTCACTGTTTTTAATCAACCGAAAAAATAGCAAGATGAATGCCTATTAAACTAGAGCCCCTAAACCCCTCCGTTTTTCATACCCTTGACCACAGGGCACGGTGCCGGTACCTTGAGGTAGTTGGAGCAACTAAACTATAAAACAGAAAGCAAAACTAATCTAGATGCTTGCTTGAAAAAGAAATGCTCAAAAATAACCTAAGCTAAACCAAGTATACTAACTACACAACAATCTCTCTGAAGGAGAAGGTGGGTGAAACTGAAAATCTAGATCTATTTGAAATGGAAAAACAACAACTAGTAATCTACTTCCTAATCTACTTACAATATATTACAAATGCTTTATAAACTTTTGGAGAATACCCCAAGAGAACTTCTCTTTGGGGTTTACAAATATCAGAAAAAAAAAAGAGAGAAAGTTGAGGGTTTGAACCCCTTTTGGAACCGGTTCAAGGTTGAGGTATTTTTGGGGCAATTTGGGCATAACCTCCCCTTGTAAACTGTAAAACCTGCTAAAAAATAGCAAGCAAAGCTTGCTGGAAAATGACAGGAAACTCAAAAGGAAGTTAGAAAATGTTAGTATAAAAATACAATAATTTTACAGTAAAAATCTGGGTTTTAAAATATCAGAAAATTGAATATTAGAGCGTTGAAAATTGCATTTCCAGCCACTTAAAACACAGTAAGAAATGAGATCTGAAATATATAACAAAAATATAACATGGATCTATTAAAGAACACTAGATTTTGCTATGAAACAATAACAAAAATACTAGTTCCTAAAACAGAAAACAAGATTAGAGATAGGGCCTTGGAGGGAGATTTTTTCCACCTTGCAAAGAGTTTAGCTAAAGCTGCAAAACTCACACATAGAGATGAGAAAACCATAAATCATGCAAAAAACTTTGCAAAATTTTACAATGTTAATCACAAGTGCAAATAGAAAAAGTTTTATCTACAAGTCTCTCCACAAAAAACTTTGTGGAGAGCTTCTATAATAAATAATGCAACAATAACCAACAATAAACAGTTACCTCACTCTTCAAGCCACAAAATGGGTGCACCAACAAATGTATCCTCCAAAGATTGATGTATTATAAACCTCAATAGGGAAACAACATTACAATAATAAAAGGCTTTGAAAACTTAAGAGAGAA
>LPNX010365876.1:292604-372115 GCA_001517045.1 Pseudotsuga menziesii | reverse complement strand
TGAAACAGTGGAAGGATTTAACAGAAGATTTAATGAATTGGTTAAGAGTCTCCCTCAAGATATTAAGCCTTCTGAAAAGGCCATCTTAATTTTCTACATTCAAGCTTTGAAGGGGAAATGAGATACCAGCTAAGGGATAAAGAGCCTACAACTATTAGGGAGGCACAAGACAAAGCTATTAAAATAGAGAAGAATATGCAAGATTCAGGGAAATCAAATGTTCTGGGGTTTTCAAAGGGTAGTCCTCTAGAGTCCGATAAAGTTAAGAAAGTTGAAAAGGTGACTCTATCAAAGAACTTCCCCAATTGATTAAACAAATGGAATTAAATCATGCTAATTAGCTAGCTGCCATGCAGGCAAACCAGACAGCATTGCATAATAAGATAGCTGCCATGGAAGGAGATAAAAGTAATAGTCATAAGCCAAATGATAGATGGCAAAAAGGTATCCCTAAAGGACCTCCTTGTCAAGAACAAGAAAGACCTCCCGAGCCTTGGAAAGTGAATAATTGGTTTGATGATCAGATAGTAAAGGAAAAGTTAGCAGTTAGAGGAAGAATGGAACAGGTTAATTGGGTTGGTGATGATGTTGTGTTTGACAGTAATAATGATTTGTTGAAAACAGTAGAAGATAATAAGGATATGGTTTGCATGAATAAACATATGGACAAAGTAGAAGAAGTATGTGACCATAACCTTACCCCTAAATTTAATGAGTTTTCAAGTGATGATTTAGGGGGTTGGACAAATGATATAGAGTTTCCATTTCCTATAACAGAGATTGTGGATGTACCAGCCCAGAAAGATAAGCCACCTAAGGCTTTAGAAAGTCTTCCTCCAGTCTGTAATATGCATAGTGTAAAGGATCAGTTTGTTAGCTTCCCAGAGTTTGTAAAAGATAGAATCAATAATAAAGAAGTTGACAGAGTATGGCATAAGCCATTTTGTGGTAGTGTTAATCTTTGGAAAATGTTCAAGGACGTGAGGCACTATCAAAGTCACAAAAAACAGGAAAGGGTCAAACGAGCCACAAATCAGGTTTTTCTTCAAAAAGATAAATACTTAGTGTCCTAAGAGACACTCTCTGTAACGTATCTCTAACCCTTTTCCTTTGCATTTCTTTAAAGTTTTGTATTATTTCATTGGTTTATTCATTATGCATATAGATGTGAATAATTGTATGTCTATTTCATTTTGTATAGCAATTTCATTTATTTATATTGGTTATTGTTTATTTATTGGTCTTTGCTTAAGGACTTATGTTGGTTATTGGTGAGAAATTTGTGGTTGCAGGATTCTGGAGTTCTCATGTGATCTCCGATGATCGAACACATGTCCCCTAGTTGGAGCCAGATGTTTCCCACCTATTTCGACTAGGTGGCAACTCCATGTACATGAGGATGTACATAATTGTACCTTAGAAAATCTGAGGATTTTTCTCTTCTGCAGGGCTATCGCCCCTTTGTAAAACGAAATGTCCGCTCCCCTGCGTGGGAAAAGTAATGTAATTTTATGTGCTAGTGTGGGTCATATGATACGGATGCCACACCATGGAACTGGTTGTTAGGGAAGTCCCCTCATCGAGTGTTTTTCCCTTTCCAATTGATCTTGTTGTGTAAACGAGTTTAATCGGTTTGGTTTTCACTCAAAAATCCTCCAAAGTGGTGACGGGCGTTTTACCAGTCAAGTCCATGAGGTGGCTAAGGCTTCAAAGTGTGATTCATGACCATGCTAGACATTTGTCTAGAGTCTTGCGGAGTTTCGTTATGTTGTTGTATTTTATCTATTTTTTTCAGTTAATTAATTTCACCCCTTGGTGGTTAGTTAACTGAGTTTTTAATGTAATAATGTAATTGCTCAGGCATGGAATTTTGTAATAGGGGCTATGAATGCAAAGTCAAATTGCTATGAAACCCCCTAAGCCACTGCTTCGAGTCCCATGTCATTCTGATGAGTGGTTGAGGAGATAGACCATTTTGTCTAAACAAGGTCTATTTTTCCTAGGGAATTAATTAATTTCCCTAAGTCAAAATTCACATTTTTTGATTTTGAAGTAAAAAATCAAGAAATGCCATGGTAAGTTGGTTTGGGGGTTCCTAAGCCTAGGAAAACTTATTCCAAAGTTTTTCACCCCCGCATGGCCTAGATATTAATTTTTCAAATTATTTTTTAATTTTTTCTAAGTCAATATTGGGAAAATTTAAAAATTTAATTGAAAATTTTAAAATCTAAGGTGAATTTATTTTAGCCTAAGTCTAAGGTTAAAATACATTTTGAGTATGGCTAAAGTTAAAGCTAAGTTAAAGGTAGCCTAGTTCTAAAGTCCAAAGGAGCCATGTTAAAACCCTCACTAAATAGAAGGGCGCAAGCATAAAAGGGTCTCCACTATATTTAATGGAGGCATTACCATATTTTAGTGGAGGCATAAATTTGGAAGGGGCCACCAAATAATAATGAAGGGCGCATTCCATTGGAGGAATCACCATATCAAAATGGAGGTGGGCGCTATGTATAAAGAATGCCCACGCTATATTATGAAGGGCGCTATCAAATTGGAGGAGGCGTCATACTTTAGATGGAGGCGCTATCATAGAAGGGACCCACGCTACAATGGAGAGGGCCCACGTTTTATTTGGAGGAGGCACATCATAATAAAGGAGCAAAGCCAATGTTAAAGGGGGCGCTACCATGAAAAACTCCACGCTAAATTGGATGGACGCCAGCTAAAGTGGAAAGGGCCCCACGTCAAATTGGAGGACCGCTCAAGTTTGGAGGTGCGCCACCATATTTAGGGCGTTACACCTATTTTAGAGGAGCGCTACCATGAGATAGAGCGCTAGCCAAATCCAGAGGAGGGCGCTATCTTTAGGCCCACGTTTTCACACTACTTTTGAGGGCGCTAAATTTGGAGGAATCCGCCAAGTTTAGAGGGGCGCCTACCTTGGGCCTACTCTATTTCTATTTTCATTTATTAACCTAAAAGCTCATCTAATGGTGGATTTTAAATCAAAGACCTAGATCTAAAGGTAAATATTACTTGGACATGGATTAAACATTATGGCCTTTGATTAAAAATTAATCTAAAGGTGGAGATTAATTGAGAAGAATAGAAAGCCAAGTACCTAGATCTAGTGGAGGAGATTAAACCCTAGATCTAGATCTAATCTCAACCATTTATCTTCAATAGGTTGGGGATTGCCTCAACTATATAATGAGGGTCTCACTCCCTCATACAGGAGGATCATTCATACTATTGTTATGCTGCCGGAAATTTCTTGCTCTCATATTCTCTTGCTACACTTTGTATTGGAAGCTTTGCCATAGTTGGGCCATTTAATAAAAATTTCTTTGGAGGGACACTATGCTGCAAATTCTTTCATGATCTACTACTCTTGAGGTAACTTGTGTATTGTTCTAGTTTTGCATTATTGTACTAGTCTAGTTAGCTCTCCACAAAGTATTTTGTGGAGAGATTAGAGAGTAAAAGTGCTTTTGCTTTCTTTTGTGAATGATCTAACATTATCTTTCAAAGTATTTTGCAGGAAGTGTTAGATATTCTCCACTAGCCTTACGATAGTTTGCAGATCTAGACTTTTTGTAGGTTGACCAATCAAGGAGACCTCTCCAAGGGCTTCATTCCAGCATATTTTAAATTCGGCCATTTACTTTCAGCCTTCCTGAAAAGGGGTTGTATTCACTGTATAGTGAATATAACCTTTGTTTTAGGGCCCCAACCTATTATATATTAGTTAGGGCTTATATTTCTGCTGTTTAAACACTGTTTAAGTTGCTGGAAACTGAGTTTCCAGCCCTTTAAATCTCTTCTTTTTGCAATATTTCACATTCAGATTTTTTATGTAAATTTGTAAATTTTGTACTAATCTTTTAACAACAATTTTTTAGTGTTTTCTGTGATTTCCAGCGAAGAATAGCTTGCTGGTTTATGACAGGTTGTGCATGAGTGAAGGAGATTTGATGCCCGAATAGGCCCAGGATCTCTTCGAACTTCAACCGTTTCAAAAGGGGTTCAATCCCTCAAACCTCTCTTTCATATTTTCCTGATTTATTGTAAACCCCAACTAGAGTCTCTTGGGGTATTCTGTAAAGTTTTATAAGCATTTGTAATCCATAAGTAGATAGACTAGGAAGTAGAGTAGGAAGTAGGATATTAGTTGTTTCAAGTTTCTGTTTATGCAATTTCATTTTTTGTTTAAAAAGTAATCTTACAACCCATTAAACCTGTGTATCGTCTATCCGCTTGTCATCTCCCTTTAGGGACTTCAAGCTGGATATGAAAAACAGGGGAAGTGGGGGCTTAGGTAATTAAAATAACTTTCTTTCTTGTACTACAATCAAACATTTTTTACTTCCCAAGTCCAAGATCAAATACCGGCACCTCCCATAAGGGATACAGCTTGGTTGGTCTTGTTGATCGCTTTAAAATAAACCTTGCATGTTAATCACCCAGATAAAATTTGATCTTAAAACTTACCAACAACAGCTTCCCACATCCTGCTCCTCTACTCGGTTATCACTCTCCGGGGTACTCCGAGATACGACCAGGGGACAGGGAAGTCTTAGTTTAATAGGCATCCATCTAGCCCTTTTTCTGTCAACTAAAAACAGTGACCTCAGGAAGCTAGAAGGGGTAGCAGACCGTGGGTGGTCTCTGGGCGCTTCGACGTCCTCCTTGTTGAGCACCGGGGCATTGGGGATTGACCTGTGAGCTACGGGTGGGCTTTGTTCCCACTTTGTTGAGCGCAACAGCATTCCTTCTTTGACTGGAGAAGTTCTAGATCGGGGTTGTCACACCACCGGATCTAAAACTTAATCAAAGACTTAAACTTTAATAAAATCTATTAAAATAAACCAAGAAGCATTGCAAAACGTCCTACAAACACAGGTCATTCTATTTGTCTTTGCCTTGCTGTTCAAGGCTTTTACTGCAAGCACTTTCATTTCTCAGTTACAAGTATTTTCTTTCAGTTTTGCAATCTCATATGGTGACACCTTTAATTCATTTGCTTAAGTAATCGCATTGCTTAACCTTGTAACTTAAAAGTAATCTGTCCTTTGATCTTTGATACAATAACTTGTTCATATTGTGTAATTCTTTAGCATTTGTTCATATTGTTAATATTGTAAATCTTGCTTAGTGTAGGCAACTGTGGATAATCATTCTTATTCTTTTGTAAGTTTGTAACTTGTAATCTTTTGACTCCATTTAATCTAGGCACTGGTTTTGTAATTTTGTAACCTTAAAAGGATCCCTTTAATTAATTTGTAATTAATTAATAAATCTGGAACTTAGTATTCCGTAGGGACTACCCCCCTTGGATCTGTTGGGATCAAGCCTAAACGGAGGAGTTGTGGACTGTGGTGACAGTGGTCCCCAGCTCTAACTTGCCCCCAAGGACACACAAAGCGGGTTGGAGACTTTCCCGTATCATAAAGTGTGTATTAGGCGGCAACACACTGCCGAAACCCCTTGCTAGCTGAAGACCTTCGTCTCCAACCCTAACTTGTTGCTGCGACACCTAATACTATTGCTCTAGAAACTAAACTCAATAATAATAATTCATAGATGATCCTTTTGGTTCAATGACCCTTCTTATATAGCTTTAGCATGTACTTTTAGGGTTTTCACTTTACTTTTTGCATGCATGCAATTCTAATTGCTCGTTGACTTGAGATTGAAGAAATAAAGCTTGCATGCTCTGCATGCTTTATGATAATAACTTTGATGGCCCTCTTTACTATATTGATGACCTAATAATACTGAATAATTGTTCTAATATGCTCCCGGTATTAAATGTCCTCGGTCAATTTCCTATTTATCAATAATGGAACATTATAGTCCTCCCTCGCCAAAGATTGCTTGTCCTCAAGCAATGCCAATGCAACTCTATAATCAATCGACTGAACCAATTGAATCCGGGGATGATCCTAGGGTCCAAAATTATCCTTGGAGATCTGTAGCACCCTCTGCTCAAAGCACTGCACTGCACGGTACAATCACAAAATACCCCATGGAAGCCTCCTATAAGTAGAGTGCCTAACCACGGTGTAAACGAGGTATCATCACAATAGACCTCCTGAAAGCATCCTCTAACAATCACTACACTTCCAGTCCCTGTAATCTCAGGGTCCCAAATCAATCTGAGAATTGCAGAGGTCAAAATGCATCCACCGCTACACTGCGTAGTATTGACACAAGGAGCATCCTATAGACTCCCAAGTAACGCCATCAGTAAACATTGTATCCATCCCTCATAAGGTCTCCCACCTGGATCCCAATGCAAACTTGTGCATCTTTCATCCCAAATATCTGAAGGCTCTTGTGGGACTATACCCTTGGCTAGGAATGTCTTCCCAAGAATCGCTCACTTAATAAGATACCAACTCTTAATCTCTCTCCCATCCAACCCCCAAAAAGGACCTTGTCCATAAGCACCATCACAAGGAATAATCCTACCAGGCTGACATTCTAGCCTTCTGATTTCAACTGGAATGTTGATATACTGCTGCCCAATTTCTTGATCTTGGCCAACCAGTAAAAACCATCCTCCATTATGCAAATGTGGACTCAAGCTACTGCAATCCTTGTCTATGTACTCCTGAAGAGGACTGCTTTGAAATGCAATAGTGTGTTTCTTTTGCTGCCCCATCAAAAAATCTAACTGCTCTTCAATACTTGAAATCCTGACCGCTGAATTGTTACATACAACTCGAAGAACTGTAAGCTCAATATCTCGTTGTAATATGGTGTCCCAAAGTATCTTGGTCTTCTCTTTCATTGCTAGAATGCTTTCTTTAACACGTTCAATCTTCTTTCGGTGACTATCATTTGGAAGCTATATCTCATGCCTATATAAATTCTCCCTAACCTCCATGTGCGACTTCCCACTGTCTCGACTTTTGTGCTCATTGCCTTGCACCTCATGTATTCCACCTGTCATAACTGTTTGGAATCTTGTTGTAGGTGATGAAGAGTGTATCAACTCCAACTCATCACACGGCTTGTCCACAATCTAACTATCGGATGTGTTGGTGTCGCTAGACTCACAAGATAGCTTTAATGCTATCTCCTCATGCACATCCTCATCATGTACTGTTAACTCCAATTCAAGCTCACCATCAACCCATACTTCGCGCTCATCTTTCTCCACTCTTCCAACTATGTTTTTAAGAAAATATTGATCCAAATCCTTGGGTTGGCTCTCGAACTTGATGGTGTAAGTCTTTAAAGGACAATGCCGTGCATACCTCATCACCTAAGGCTAGATATTCCTGATATCGAGGCAAGTGTTGCAGTGTTGCTAACCTCTGCAAATTTCCAGTCAAGATCCTTCTCATTGTATTCATGTTCTCACAAGTTGGCAAAACAAAACCTTTGTTCTGTCGTACACTTCACCAACATCACTGACATGCATTTGCATGTACAAGCATATGCATCAACATGCACTTTTATTCAATTTCTATGGGCCCACAACTGGCAAGGATCATGCTCTGATACCACTGTAATATCCCAACTGATATTCTATTGTACTTTTGTAATATGTTTTTTGTTTAGATGCTCAAATTGTGCTGGAAAGATAAATAAAATGTGCATGCAAAAAGTGTCTTGCCAAATGCCCCTAAAAAATAGCTGATCTGGAGAGAAAATAGGGTAATGACTTTTAATTAGAAAAGATACACATATCACTGATAATAATGTTGATATTCTGTCAATAGATGAGATGCATGCAAGTTGTGCTAGAAAGATAAGAAATTAGTGCTCCTCTCCAGTAGTTGACGCCCGACTGAAAGTGTGCCCTCCTTCTGCCGATCTTGACATTTTTGAGGGATGAGTGGTCTGTTGTGGCCGAAACCTTCTAGGACTGAGAGTATAGCCCCCCCAAAGAGATAAGGGGATGGATGCGGAAGTTTATCCTCCTTCAAGCCACCTAGCGAATTGATTTGCTTCAGAAGGAAAGATGCCCTCTTTCCTCACGTTTTTGCTGGTGGAGGCTCTGAATGTGCCCTGAACGGAATAGTAATCACTAAATATGCTGATGTAACCCTGATGAGAAAAATGGAGGTAGCATGCAGAAACTTTATTGGATTCCTGAAGGCTAGCGAAAGGATATGGGATTTGTAGATATTTCCCAACACCAAATGTGAACTTGCAATAAACTCTTTCTCTAACTGCTGGATGATTGAACCAAGAATAAAGAAGATGATGAATACTTGATGATAGATCTAGATGATCTACCCCGAAGTGATTAGGGCAGATAGATTTCACTGCCAAAACCCCTTGCTAGCTGAAGACCTTCGTCTCCAACCCCAACTTGTTGCTGCGGCATCTTCTACTATTGCTCTTGAAACCAAACTCAATAATAATTCATAGATGATCCTTTTGGTTCAATGACCCTTCCTATATAGCTTTAGCATGTACTTTTAGGGTTTGAATGTCACTTTTAGGGTTTGCACTTTACTTTTTGCATGCATGCAATTCTAATTGCTCATTGACTTGAGACTAAAGAAATAAAGCTTGCATGCTCCGCATGCTTTATGATAATAACTTTGATGGCCCTCTTTACTATACTGATGACTTAATAATACTGAATAATTGTTTAATATGTTTCCGGTATTAAATGTCCTCAGTCAATTCCCTATTTATCAATAACGGAACACTACCGATATGGCTTACGTTCTTGGTGGAGAATCGTGAAACACGATTTTGCTATTTTTTTCTCTACAACACTGGCATGAAAACTTCTTATATCTCATCAACTAATTGATCTTTTCTAGAGAATTTCCTTTTGGCAGATTTTTGTTTTTATCTTTATTTAAATTGCATCCAAATGGTTTAGAGAATTTTGGCCAAAATCCAGTATCAACGGAATACCCAAGAAGGGGCTCTGATACCAATGAAATGACAAAATCGTTTCTCAAAGAAATAACTAGCACAAATAATCCAGATTATAATAATCCATGAATAACGTATTTGATTGATAAAATAATAGATGATATTACAATGAGAATGTTTGCTTGTATAAATACCCATTCTGGGTGCCTTTTTGTAAAGAGGCATAACCTTTCATCAAGGTGTCTCTTCATTAAGTATTTAGTTTATTTAATTATTAATATTTATTAATGTTTATTTATTTATTTATATATTTTGTTCATTACATACCTCCTTGCTCCACATACGACATAAGGCAAACAAAGAGCTAACCTAATTCTGAAAGACATATTTGCACCGAAATTTCCAAAGAACAAAGAAGGCCTCAATTCTCAAAAAATTGCAGATACCTATTAAGTTTTAATGGTTATACAAGATATAATAACATTTAGCGTCATAACATCATAACCATATACAAAAAGATCACTGAAAGAAAGACAAGCACAATCACACAAAAGAACACAGAGATTCATCCTGGGAAATCCTAATGGGGAAGAAAACCCAGCAAAACTTCCTCTATATAGATGTATCAAAAGTACAAAGACAAGACCCCAAACAAGTGCTCCTTCTCGCAGCAGATATGTCTCTCTCTCTCCTATGCGCTATACACAAGTGAGTGTGTGTGTCAAATGAGGAACACACATCCTCTATTTATACTCTTTCTTCCACTTGACTTTTTCCCTAACAAGTCGACCCCAACATACTTACTAGGCCGACTTCACTTAGGAAGAGACAAAACAATATTATATTATATTCAGGAGAGTTCTATTGACCCGATTTACAATGGAGGCCTTACCTCATGACTCTATGATGACCAAATACAAAAGTAACATCTCGATGGAGGAATAAAACATCTCCGATAGGTTACATCAGTAAAATACATTTAGAATATTCTTCGAAGTTACAATATTTCAACACTCCCCCTTAACGAGAAGGGTATTCTACTAACAACAACATCATCAACTATAGGAGCAAGGAGAGAGAGCATCTTCAACAACATTAAGGTGATACATCTATACGTCATTGGAAGTTTTCAACAATCAATTGTAACTGGAACATCTTCAACAAGTCTTCATCTTTGATCTTCTGCAGCACTCGATTACTTGATCCTTAACGTTTGCAAATGAATGTAGGACCACAACGTCTGCAAATGAATGCCAGACCATAACGACCGCAAATGATTGTAGGACCACAACGTCTACAAATGAATGCCAGACCATAATGTCCCCAAATGAATGCAGGACCACAACGTTTGCAAATGAATGCCAGACCATAACGCCCGCAAATGAATGCAGGACCACAACGTCTTTTATAGGCACTTGATCTGCCATCTCATGATCAATAACAATTCTCATCATCACTCCCTCTCTCCAGGGAGGTCCTTTCGGACTATACCAAGCTTGTCACGGAAGTATTAAAACTTTACTCGAGACAGAGGTTTGGTCAACACATCAGTAACTTGCTCATCGGTACTCACATATTGGAGTTTTTATAGCTCTCTTCTGTACCATATCCCTTATGTAAAACTACTGGATTTCTATGTGCTTTTATTTGTCATGGAACACAGGATTCTCTGCAATCTTTATACAACTCTGGTTGTCACATAGAATCATTGTGGTATCCAACTCTAGATCAAATAGACCTGACATCAGCTTTCGAAGCCATATGGCTTCACAACTAGCAGAACAAGCTGCTATATATTCTGCTTCAGCTGTGGTGAGAGAAAGACTAGACTGTTTCTCGCTAAACCATGAGATCATGGCGGATCCCAGACAATAACATCCACCTGAGGTGCTCTTTCTGTTTGAGGCACTTCTTGCCCAATCTGAATCCGTATATCCATACAGTCTGTAGTCATGATCTCCATCATAGTATAGTCCAAAGTCTATCGTACCTTTCAGGTACCTCATCACATACTTTGCAGCGATCAGATGAACACGTCTAGGCTTAACTAGATACTAACTCAGGGTGTTCACAGCAAAACATATATTTGGCCTGGTATTCGTTAGATACATCAACGACCCAATAATTTGTCTATACTGAGTCACATCCACTAATTCTGATGATTCATCAGAATCCAACATATCAAATCTTTTTAAGATTTCCACAACATGCTTTCCTTGGTTATAGTTTGTGAAGCGACATTGCTTCAATACAGGCTGAACATGTTGCAATGTACTCAGCCTCTTCATGAGATCATATCAATCCCAAACATCCTGAAGTGTTCTTTCTGTCCTTAGTACCTCCTCTTTGCATCTACAATAAGTTCACCCTGTCAGGTCATTGACATATCCCAGTCTTCCGCATTCAACCTTAAGGTTGGAACCCACTTTACTCTTGGTAAAGCCTTAGTCCATCAGGAAGCTGTCCATCCTGTCGTACCATGTCGAACTCAGAGATCTTCTGCAGTCACTCCCCCTGAAGCGGAGCATCATTATGCATCTGCATTTTTGTACTCTATGTATCGAAACATTCTGTACTAGAGTGACAGGTAGAATCCTCTGCTATTGATCTTCCATGTAGCCATCTCTGGTCAGTAGATACCAAGATCCTTTATCTTGAACTTTGTTGAAAAGTTCCTCTTGCACCCTGTTACCACCTAAGTTGTACTTGGTGGTTTTTTTCAAGCAACCCGTCGAAGTAGAACAAGTACATTTGTTCATGATCAGAGTTCAGAAGTCTGTCGACCTTTTATTGGGTTTCTGTTCGAATTTTTTTTGTAACACATGTTCGTACCCCCTTGAGGAAATTGTAAAAAATGTCCTAGCATTTAATTCTTTATAAAAGGATCGGCTTTCCAGACTTGAGCATCAAGACGACTAGCCCAGAGTGTTTTTTCCCTTGGTTATTATTGGTTGTTGAACAAACGACTAATAATTTCTGAGTTTTTCACTCACACCTCCAAAGTTGGGGTAGTTGTCTTGGTGTTTCGGCCTTAGGAGGTTATTAGAGCCTTCGTGTCTGTGTTTTTCAACATGCTAGGCATTGAAATTGAGTCGTATGGACATGTACTAGGCCCTACTAGAGTTTCGTTTGATTCCAAGAAAAAGTAAAATTTTCCGTTTCAATTGTTAAATTATGAAGAAATGCACCAAAGTGAAATTAATTAAAAAATTGTGAGAAAGTGACATGGCATGGGTCCCCCATGGATTTACTACCCTCTTCAAAGTTATAGCTTAAACTTTGGGTAATAAAAAGCATGGTCATGATTTATTTCAAAGGAGGGTGACGTGAGGGTGAAGAGAAAGCTCACGAAAGGAGGTGAAAGCTCACTAGAGAGTGGATGACAGTGGAAGTCGGTGGACTCCTCTCCACGTAAAAATTAAAACCTTGGTATAATAAAATATATTGCATATTGTGGAGGCTTTGACTTATTTCAACGTGGTGGTGATGTCAACGTTTGGACTCACGCTAGCTCTTAGGTGGATACGAATGGGTGAGGGTGGGACCCCTCCCCATTCGTTTTTAAATCTTTGTTATTGCATACTATGGATTCAAACCTTTATGTGAATCCATCAATCACGTCACATTAAAGGCCGTACAATCGCGTGAGGGTGAGGGAAGCTCGCACATGTGGAAGTTTGGTGGAGTGGTTGGCAAGTGATTGGGTGATGTGTCCTTTGGGGAATGAGTTGGTAGGAGAGGTGGCATCTACCTCTCCAGTTCCACTCCTATTTAGCATTGTTCAACTCAGTTACACTCTGGGTGTATCTTCAGTGTTGGTAGCCCCCCAAGGGTTTGCTCTGGCTTTAAATAAATCCTCTGCCTGTAATATCCCAAATCCCGATATTTTCTATTTCTAAACAATTATGCTGATACAACGAGGCATGCCAACTGCCAAGCAAAAATCCCTATTTTATAGGAAAAATTAGGGTTAGGGTTTGCGAGATAGAATGAACACTTACCACTGATAAGCTGATCTGAACTACTCCAGCAAAAGTCTGCCAGTACTGCAAGCTGGATTGGAGAGGATCTGAGCTCCTCTGCTTTAGGTGAATCCCCCAGCAGCAAGACGCCCAAGTAGAGAAGTGTGACGCCCTCAAGGAAGGAGATGTCCGATCTGACTGAGAATTTGCGGGACTGATAGCAGTGCAATGTCGAAGAGAATGCCCGGAGCATGCGGAGGTTCTGAGATCTCCAGGTAGGGTAACGAATCACTTTAGAGAGGCAGCTACTCACCCTCTGGAACCCCGAAATGGCTGATAACTGCTTCGGATGAGCACTGATAGATCTGAAAATCACTGAGTACCGGAGTATGAGGCTGATGATGATATTGGTGCCTGAGTTTCGGAAGGAAACTGAGATCTGAAGGCCCAACAGCTGATTAGGGCTTTCTGGCTGAAAACCCCCTCTTACGGCTGCACACGTGTCCCTGCAACGATCTATACCGTGTACTAGGTAACTGATGAATGAATAAAGAACAAGTGGTGAACCTGTATGGCTTACCCGGAATAAGACTAGGACAGATGTTTCACTGCCGAAATCCTGTTAGCTGAAGACTCCGTCTCCAACCCCAACTGCTGTGCTGCTATCCAAGAGCTCCCAAAATAATAATAATCAAAAGTGAAGTCTCCTCTTGCCTTCTCCTCTATTTATAAAGTTCAACTGTGCAAAACCCTAATCTTTGACCTAATTAGGTCACTTTATCTTCTAATTTGCCGTTGACTTGCATGCATGTCACTTTATCTTCTAATTTGTCGTTGACTTGCATGCATGCGGAGGGAGACTTAAATAGTGCATGCATCATTAAAATAATGCTGGGATGGCATGCACGAGGGTGGCCTTTGGCCTCGGTGGCCCTTCTTGACCACCTGATGATGCCCTAGATCTTCTACGGTTGGCATCAATCATTAGCTGATTCCCTAGCTGTCAGTAACCGCTCGAACCCACGGGAATCACATAGGTTAGCGGTTTTGGGCCTTAAGGCCTAACTAGAAGAGGACATTACAGTCCTCCCCGCTCGAAATTGCTTGTCCTCAAGCAACTTCAAATTGGGATGCTGCAATACCTGTTCACCTTCCCAGGTGGCATCTTCTGGCGGTAGTTCCTTCCATTGAACTAAGTATTCCCTGATTACCCTGTTCCTGAGCTTCCTCTCTCTAGTCTGAATGATTCGTTCGGGAATCAGTATCAGCAGTCCTTCATCATCTAAAGGAGGCAATTCTGTGGATGGAGCAATGTGTTGACCAAGGGTTTTCTTTAGGCTAGATACATGAAACACGTTGTGAATTTTGCTTTCCTGAGGAAGTTCTAGTTCATAAGCTACCTCTCCCACTTTCCGGATTATCTTGTAGGGTCCATAGAAGCGGGGTTTTAACTTCTCTGCTCCTTTCTTCTTAAGTGAGGATTGTCTGTAAGGCTGGAGCCTTAAGTATACTAAATCCCCTACCTCGAAGCTCTGCTCAATCCTGTGTTTGTCGGCATACATCTTTTGTTGATTCTGTGCTGTCTGCAAATTCTCCTTCAGTATTTTCAGGATGTCCTGACTGTCCTGTATCCAATCCTTAGCCTTAGGAGCCCTACTGTCTCCAAATGCCAAATCTGCATAGTCCAATGCCTCGTAACCATATAGTGCCTTAAAATGAGTCATCCTAATAGACATATGATAAGTAGTGTTGTAGCAATACTCCCCTAAGTGTAGCCACTTGATCCAGGTCCGCTGCTGCCCTGCTACATAGTTCCTCAGATATCCCTCGATCCACTTGTTGACTATTTCTGTTTGCCCATCACTCTGGGGATGATAACTCGTACTGGTAGCCAGTTCTGTCCCTACCAATCTGAACAGCTCTTGCCAAAAGGCACCCGTGAATCTGCTATCTCGATCACTGACAATGGTCTTAGGTAACCCGTGTAACCTAAAGACTTCCCTGAAGAATAACTCAGCTACTTGAGCTGCCGAGTAGTCTCATGGTATCGAGAAGAAATGTGCAAACTTGGTCAGTCTGTCAACTACTACATATAAACAATCTCGCCCTTGGACCTTGGGCAAGCCTGTAATGAAGTCCATGGAGATGCTCTCCCACTTCTGCTCTGCAATCGGTAGTGGCTGGAGTAACCCTGCTGGATGGGTGTTCTCAATCTTGTTCTGTTGACAGATGCTACATTCCCTGACATGCTGCATAATCTCCCCCTTGAGGCCCTTCCAAGAGAACCTCTCTCTGATCTACCTGTAGGTCTTTAAGAAACCTTGATGCCCTGATAAAGGAGAATCGTGGGCTGCCTGAATGATCTTCTTCCTCAATGTGGATTCTGGAACGAGGTATATTCTGTCCTTGTAGTAGATGATGTCATCCACAATCATGTACCTGTCATCCTGAATTTGCCCGTCCAATAATTCGCAAGCGAATTTATTTTTGGAGTACTCCATTAAGAGAAGTGCCCTCCAATCCGTGGATATACTACTGAGAGATAATGGCGATGGACGCCTGGATAATGCATTAGCTACTACATTATTCTTACCCTTCACATACTCGATCTCGAAATCATAGGCTTGTACCTTGCTGACCCATTTCTGCTGTCGCTCATTCAGTTCCTTCTGTTCCAAGAAATACTTGAGGCTGTTGTGATCGGTTTTGATTTTGAACTTACTGCCCACCAGGTACTGTCTGAATTTTGTGAGAGCATGCAAGATGGCCAGCATCTCCTTGTCATATATGGAGTAATGGCGCTCATAGTTCTTCAGTTTACGGCTCTCAAAAGCAATAGGGTGATGATTTTGCATCAACACTGCTCCTAACCCTTCCCCTGAGGCATCACATTCTACCACAAAAGGTTGTGAGAAATCTGGTAATGCCAAAACTGGACAAGAACTCATAATAACCTTCATCTCCTCGAAAGTTTTCTGTGCTAAGTCTGTCCAAGTGAACGCTCCTTTCTTGGTGAGATCTGTGAGGGGTGCTGCAAATTGGGAGAATCCCTTAACGTACCGCCGGTAATAAGTACACAGACCTAGGAACCCTCTCAACTCTGTAACTGTTTTTGGCGCAGGCCAATCTCTGATAGCCCTGATTTTCTCCATGTCAACCTGTACTCCTTCTGCATTGATTACGTGTCCTAAGTACAGCATTTCCTTCATGCCAAACTCACACTTGGACATTTTTGCATATAGTGAGTGCTCTTTTAAGATACTCAATGTTTCGTCCAGGTGTTTCAGATGTTCTTCCCAGGTTTTGCTGTAAATCAGGATGTCATCAAAGAATACCAGCAAAAATTTACGTAGCTGTGCTCGAAATGTATGGTTCATGCATGACTGAAAAGTGGCCGGAGCATTGGTCAGTCCGAAGGGCATGACCAGAAACTCATAGTGACCAAAATGACAGCGGAAAGCTGTTTTGGAGATGTCTTGGTCCCTTACCCTGATTTGATGGTACCCCGAGCGAAGATCGATCTTGGAGAAGTATTGAGCTCCCCGAAGTTCATCCATGAGTTCGTCAATCCTGGGAATGGGATACCTATTCTTGATGGTCTTTTTGTTAAGTGCTCGATAATCGATGCACATACGCAGAGTGCCATCCTTCTTCTTAACCAGAACTACTGAAGATGCAAAGGGGCTAGAACTGGGTCGTATATAACCAAGCTCCAGTAATTCTTTGATGGTTTTCTCAATCTCATCCTAGTACCTCTTGGGATGCCTGTAAGGAGTGGTGATGACTGCTTGTGTTACCTCCTCTAGCTCGATGATGTGTTCAAAGCCCCGGTCTGGTGGTCTGCCTGATGGAAGGTCCCGAAAAACCTTTTCGTGTTTCTGTAGCAAGGCTTGAATGTCACTAGGGTGTTGTGAGCTGGTCTCTGGGGGTTTCCTGAAGGTGACAAAACATTTTGCAGCCCATTCTATATCATCCTGTCGAAGCACTGCCTCCATTCTCTGTGACGAGACCGGTTTTGGGGGATAAGTGTTCATGCCCCTCAAAACTACCCGTTTGCCATCTGGCCCCTGGAACTCCATCTCCATTGCCCTATAGTCTGTAGTGTATTTCCCTATAGAGTAAAGCCCACTGAACACCCAATACCACATGAGTATCCGCTACATCCACTACATAGAGTCTGTCATCTGATAGTTACTCAAGGCAACATTCAGTTTTGGGATCCAGTAGTTGCACTCCATGCTGGAGTTCCCGGCTACTGCTACAGTGAATCCCTCGAACTTCTCGGTCTGAATACCTCTCTTGGCTACCCAAGCGGAGTCAATGAAATTGTGGGTGGCTCCCCCATCAATCAGTACTCCTACTCTGTGACCCTGCACTACTCCCCTGACCCTGACAGTATGGAATCTCGGTACCCTAGACAATGTAGCAATGACTCCCTCCGGTGTATCCCCCTGGTGTGATTCCTCTTCTGTGGCCTCCTGCTCATCGGCGTCTTCATCACTGTCTGAATACACCTCAATGTAGTGTGCCTTCGCCTTCCCTGCGCACTTGTGTCCTGGTACCCATGGTTCCTGGCAGGTGAAGCACAACTTCTTTCTTCTCAAATCTTTCCTGGTGTCCTCATCTAACCAGGTTTTCTTGGGCACATCCTGCTGGAAAGGTTTCCTGTCCTTGTCCCTAATAGGAAAATTGGTTTTTAGAGGGAATTTGTTTTTAGGGACTGAATCCTGAAGATCCCTTGCTCGGCTAATAGCATCCTGCAGAGTGAGGGGTTTGTAGGCTTTCACCCATCCTCGTAGTGGCTCTATGAGGACCTCAGTGAATAACATAGTCAATCTGCTCTCTGACACATCTGTTACCATAACGGCTAGCCTCTGAAATTCTGAAATGAAAGATTCTGCGCTACCAGTCTGCTTGAGTTGAGCCAACTCCCTGAAATGGATCTCTGGATCTTTCCTGTCAAACCTCTCCATGAGTTTCTGAGTGGACTCACCGTAAGAAGACCCAATGTCACCAATCATGAGCTTCTCCGTCCAGGTGAAGTGTAGCCAACTTAATGGCGTCTGTCTCTGTCATGGGGTTGAGTTGGAAATAGGTATCCAACTTTTGGACCCATGTTCTCGCTGATCCTCCGCGAGTCCCATCAAAGTTTGGGATGGTTAACCTGCCCAAGGTCTTCTGCAGCTCATAGTTGTGATTGGAACCCTTGTTGAAATTCTTGGGCCTGTTCCTACTCTTCATGTTGCAGAAGTCTGAGAAAGACATAGCAGCATGAAACTCATCCCCTAAGTCCCTGTACTCCTGTAAATAAGCCCCAAAAGGCTCGCTGGGCTCTACCTGCATGACCGGGTCCTCTATTGTATCTGCCAAGAAGTGAGGCATGGTAGGCCTGATAGTAGGTCTGCTGTATATGTGGGGAGTGTTCTGGATGTTGGTGTACGCCATCTTTCCACTGCCGCTTGAAGATCCCCGCTCTACCGGTGAGGGGGGTGTACTGCTGATACCTGGTTCCGGTTTCGCTGACAGTCTGTTGATTGCATTAAGGACTTCTTTTTGTCCTTTGGCTAAGTCTTGCAATGCAGAGACCAAGCTGCGAAACTCCATCTGATCCTCCTCTTCTTTCGTTCCTTTTCCCCTATCCGAATGTATACCTGTATGTTCCATGTCTGAATTGGTATCCTCTAGCTAGATATCTTCAAATTCTTCTGTGTATTTACTCTTCCTCCTCCTATAGGTTACAAAAGGATCTCCTTCTGTATTCATCTACTTTTCATCTCTTAAGCCCACAGCTGGCCAAGAAAATAGCTCTGATACCACTGTAATATCCCAAATCCCGATATTTTCTATTTCTAAACAATTATGCTGATACAACGAGGCATGCCAACTGCCAAGCAAAAATCCCTATTTTATAGGAAAAATTAGGGTTAGGGTTTGCGAGATAGAATGAACACTTACCACTGATAAGCTGATCTGAACTACTCCAGCAAAAGTCTGCCAGTACTGCAAGCTGGATCGGAGAGGATCTGAGCTCCTCTGCTTCAGGTGAATCCCCCAGCAGCAAGACGCCCAAGTAGAGAAGTGTGACGCCCTCAAGGAAGGAGATGTCCGATCTGACTGAGAATTTGCGGGACTGATAGTGATGCAATGTCGAAGAGAATGCCTGGAGCATGCGGAGGTTCTGAGATCTCCAGGTAGGGTAGCGAATCACTTTAGAGAGGCAGCTACTCACCCTCTAGAACCCCGAAACGGCTGATAACTGCTTCGGATGAGCACTGATAGATCTGAAAATCACTGAGTACCGGAGTATGAGGCTGATGATGATATTGGTGCCTGAGTTTCGGAAGGAAACTGAGATCTGAAGGCCCAACAGCTGATTAGGGCTTTCTGGCTGAAAACCCCCTCTTACGGCTGCACACGTGTCCCTACAACGATCTATACCATGTACTAGGTAACTGATGAATGAATAAAGAACAAGTGGTGAACCTGTATGGCTTACCCGGAATAAGACTAGGACAGATGTTTCACTGCCGAAATCCTGTTAGTTGAAGACTCCATCTCCAACCCCAACTGCTGTGCTGCACGCTGTGCTGCTATCCAAGAGCTCTTAAAATAATAATAATCAAAAGTGAAGTCTCCTCTTGCCTTCTCCTCTATTTATAAAGTTCAACTGTGCAAAACCCTAATATTTGACCTAATTAGGTCACTTTATCTTCTAATTTGCCGTTGACTTGCATGCATGTCACTTTATCTTCTAATTTGCCGTTGACTTGTATGCATGCGGAGGGAGACTTAAATAGTGCATGCATCATTAAAATAATGCTGGGATGGCATGCACGAGGGTGGCCTTTGGCCCCGGTGGCCCTTCTTGACCACCTGATGATGCCCTAGATCTTCTACGGTTGGCATCAATCATTAGCTAATTCCCTAGCTGTCAGTAACCGCTCGAACCCACAGGAATCACATAGGTTAGCGGTTTTGGGACTTAAGGCCTAACTGGAAGAGGACATTACACTGCCTCTCTCACAAACTAGTTGGGTTTGGAGTAAGAGAGAGCATGTTGTTGTAATCTGTATGCTATTGCTATTTTGCTTGGAATAAAAGAAAGATTTGGAGGATAGTGGTGGTGTGCTCTTTTGTGTGGATTGAGATTGTCATGCATTATTGAGGTAAAAAACTGTATTTTTCCAATTTTTATGCATTACTCGTGGTTTAGATCTCGCCTGTGAAGGTTTCTCCGAACTAGTAGGAATAGAAATTGAAAGCTAAGTTGCACGAAACGGGGAAACGAGGACGAGTTTCCGAAACAGGGACACGTTGGAAACATGACCCCCCAAAATTTAGGAAACGGGGAAAATTGCCAATGGACCTTGAGCTTCCAATGAGCGTTGAGGATAAACCATGATGGAAAAAAGGAGGCATGGGTGTTATTTTATAACAAACCCAAGGCATAAAGAACATTTTGGAAGCCTCTAAAACCCTAGCCGGAAAAGGCAAAAACCCAAAAAATTAAAAAAACAAGTGTTTTAGGCGGACTATGGAAGGAAACGCGAGATTTTAGTGAAATTCGATTTGGAAATGGGTTTCCGTTTTAAGGAAACAAGTTTTCGACACGCGAAACGGTCCCCATCAATTGGAAACAGGTTTCCCTTCCGTATGGTACGGGTTTGATCTTTTGGCTTATGGTTATGCTGTTATGATGCTAAATGTTATAAGATTTGATATAACCGTAGAAACTTAACATGGTATCAGAGCCACCGTGAATGAAGTCATTGTGTAGCCGAAACAGTGCTACAGATACAGCTATTGAAGATTAGGGTTTCATGCTTGAAAACCCTAAAATACTAAAACTAGTAGTTTTGGTAGATTCGCTATATCTCAAGATTGGAGAAGGATCAGGAGGCGAAACATTTACAGGCCGAAGATAAATTCCTGATGTACTCTGTGTAAAAGTTTCAGCCTTAGATTCGCTATATTCTAGGAGATATGATTCCTCCAAGTTAGGGTTCCATCTCTCCCAAGATTCAGCCTTAAACAGGTGACCTAGGGAGAATCGCTATATCTCGGGCTACGAAGGTCCAAATGAAATTTCGCAAGATGTTCTAGAAAGGGCACGGATTGTAATTTCTGTGGTGAACATTTCAGACCTTGAAGATAAACCAGTGACACGTGGCAGTTCGTACAAGTTTGATCTTCTGAATAGTCCTGAAATAAGCCATCTTGGGAAAACGAACATAAGTCCCAATTGGCGAAACCAATTCTGCTCTAACCTGCGTTTTTGGAAAGAGGACATGCAAGGCTACCTCAGTACGAAGTTTCAGACATAGAGGAGCAGTAATTTCGGGGATACTGCAGAAACAATATCAGGCATTCTGCAGAAGAAACTGAAGAAAACTAGGGCACCAGATATTTTGCAATTCTGATCATAGTTTTGGGAAAATGAATATGCTTCTCAGCTTGCCTTCAGGAGGCACATCTTTCTATCCAATCAGATCTGAAAGATCCAAGTTTTGAAAATTAGGGTTTCTTTGACAAACCCTAGACCAGCTAGATCCGAAACTAGGACGAACACCTCAAACCAGATTTCACTGGTTCTTGAAGAAAATGAATTAGACACCTACATAAGTGGAGAAGTTCTAGTTCTAGAGGGAGATGAGGTTAAAGCCTTACACAAGAAGAAACTCGACTCATAATAAGATAAGAGAATGTGGGAGCAACTGAAGATCAAGTGCTCACGATTCAAAGAAGATCCCTCAAGCGATGAGGAATATGAAGAACTCAATTCTAGAAGAACCTCTTATCCATCTTAGAATTTGGATAAGAAATGATGATGTCATGAATGAAGAAAACGATGAAGCAGAAGGATCAAGAATGAGTATACCCACGAAACGAATAAAAGATAAGTATTCAATTGTCATTTCATGATATTGTGTTGTTATGCATTTGATTATAATCAGTTGATGTGTTATGCATGATAGAATGTTTGCATTAATGACAGTATACTACCAATATGCATGCGATGGGTAAGTAGCTCATGGTGCTATACATTTCTCCATTGCTACTTATCTAGAATGAAACCTCTTTGCTGACATATTGGATTAGTGCACAATCTCAATGATGTCATGGTAGAGATGGAAGGCATCTAGAAAGTTTCCGTGAGATATGGATGAATGTTGTATTGGCTAAACATTTGCATGATGGATAAGAATTTGTCGTTATGCATATGATCTATGAAATGGTTCTAACCATGCAACTGGTGCATTTGACTTGTAGGAAAGGTGCTATACAACCACCTACAAGAAAACGAGGATGAGACTTGTTCCGAAGAACAAGTGGGAACAAGTGATGACAATTCAAGATTCACTCCAATAAACATGAACCTGAAGCTCCCAAGGTCAAAGACACCGTGACGGAAGAAAGAGGTTCAGAGAGCGGTAGATCCACCTCGAAAGATGAAGACCACCTTGGGTACGAGAGATAACTCAAGATGAAGAAAAGTATGGCGAGACTTCCAAACCAAAACAAGAGGCCTCAGACACTCTAGTTGTGTAACACAGTTGGGTGGCATCATTGATGCAAACCCTTCCAGCTATGGAAGAAGCTATGATCAAAGAGTAACAGTTGATCATGAAGAATGATGTCTACGATATGGTTCCGAGACCTGAAGGGAAGTCCGTAGTGTCTTCCATATTGATCTACAAGAACAAGTGTACATACTTTAAAGCAAGGGTTGTGGTTTGTCTCAGAAAGAATAGACTATGGCATGACATATGATATTGACTAGACACACTTCTTTAGTAGAAGTATATATCAAGCAAAGAACCACCTGTACAGAATATGCTTTGTACGAGCTCAAAAGGCACCCATAGAAAAACACATCCAGGAGCTTGACAGATCACCTAAAGTGATGAATATCTTAACCTTTGCTACAAGATTGAAGATGGAAACCTATAGAAGACAACAAGCTCACAAACGGGTGCAAAAGGAACTTTTCGACAAAGTTCAAGATAAAGGGATCTTGGTATCTAGTAACCTGAGATGGATACATAGTAGCATAGGATGCTATCTGCCACTCCAGTAAAGAATACAGAAGGAAGATGATGCTTCACTTCAGGGGGAGTGACTATAGAAGATTTCTGAGTTCGACATGGTACGACATGATGGACAGCTTCTTGATGGACCTAGATTTTACCAAGAGTCAAGTGGGTTCTAACCTTGAAGGTTGAATGCGGAAGACTAGGATATGACGATGACCTGACATAATGAACTCATGGAAGATGCAATGATGGAAGAATACCACAATGATGTTTGGGATATAGTACTCAAACTAGAAATCAAGAGTGTGGTATTTTCCAAATGAATTTGCAAGATAAAATATGTTGCTGATGGAAGTAAGGCAAGATTTGTGGCTAGAGGATTCTCTCAGAGAGAGGGAATTGATTATGAAGAGACACTTGCTCTAGGAAGCAAGGTGCACATCCCATCAGAACTATCATGGAACCTGCTTCCATGATGAAGTGGGATCTACACCAGATGGATGTAAAGACAATTTTCCTGAATGGTGTGATTGAGGAAGAGGTTTACATTGAACAGCCACAGGGATTTGAAGTCGAAAAACAAAGTGACTCACGTATGCAAGTTGAAGAAGGCCCTGTACGGCCTGAAGCAAGCTCCTAGAGCTTGGTATCGAAGGATAGATAGTTTCCTGACGAGCTTGGACTTTACCAAGAGTAAAGCCGACCCTAACCTTTACTTCAAAGGTTATAGAAAATGAATCTGTCATACTATATATGGATGACCTATTTCTAACTGGGAATGAGAAACATATCACATATTGCAAGAAAAAGCTAGCTGAAGAATTCGAGATGAAAAGATATTGGATTGGTGCTTTATTTCCTCAGGCTGGAAGTGTGGAAGAGTTCAGAAGGAATCTTTCCGAACCAGGGAAAGTATGCTGTGGAAATCTTAAGAAGATTTGATATGTTGGATTGTAAAGCCATGGCCACACCCATGGATACCAACATGAAGCTATTGTCTGATGAGACATCAGAGTTAGTGTATATGACTCAGTACAAACAGATTTTTTGAGTCATTGATGTATCTGACGAACACAAGGTCAGATATATGCTTTGCTGTGAACACCTTGAGTCAGTATCTAGGTAACCCTAGATGTGTTCACTTGATAATTGCAAAGCATGTGATGAGGTACCTAAAATGTACGACAGACTTGGGACATTACTATGGTAGAGATCATGACTACAGATTATATATACAGATGTAGATTGGGCTGGAAGTATCTCATACAGAAGAAGCACATTAGGTGGATGTTATAGTCTGGGGTCTGCTATGATTTCATGGTTTAGCAGGAAACAGTTTAGTGTTGCTCTTAGCACGGCTGAAGCAGAATATATAGCAGCTTGCTCTGCTAAGTTGTGAATCCATATGGCTTCGGAAGCTGATGTCAGGTTTATTCAACCTAGAGTTGGATACCAGCGTGATTCTATGTGATAACCAGAGTTGTATAAAGATGACGGAGAACCCAGTGTTCCACGACAGGTCGAAGCACATAGAAATCCGGTATTTATACATTCGAGATATGATGCAGAAGGGAGCCATAAAGCTCCAGTATATGAGTACCAATGAACAAGTTGTTGATGTGTTGATGAAGCCTTTGTCTCGATTAAAGTTCGAATACTTTCGAGACAAGCTTGGTGTTGTTCAGAAAGACCTTCCCCAAAAGGGGGAGCAGTGATGTTGCAGTGGGAGTGTATCATCCCTGGACATTTGTTCTAAAGTGATCCGTAGACTTATGTTTCCGAGAAAGAAGAAGGATTGTATCATCCATGGACATTTGTCCTAAAGTGATCTGTAGACTTATGCATTAGAGGAAATTTCAACTCAAAATGGGCCTTTTAACTTTTATTCAAATTCCATGTCATCATGTGTTAGCCAATGAAATTGCTTTAAATTTGAAATACTGTATAGGTCTTAAACACTTTTTTAATATAAATTTGGGGATAGGTATCATAAAAAAAACTACTTTTTTTGTTTGTATTTTTGACATATCTCCTCGTGTTTTTACTCAAATTTCGATCGGGAGAGCTCGTTGGATGCAGAATTAAATTCCGCTTCCAACGAGTACCCACTCGGAATACTTTTGACGGACCCCGCTACCCCAAAAACAAGAAATACCTGAAAAAACGGAATGATGACATCATCATTCCGTTTTTTCAGGTATTTCTTGTTTTTGGGGTAGCGGGGTCCGTCAAAAGTATTTCGAGTGGGTACTCGTTGCCTGAAAAAACGGAATGATGACATCATCATTTCGTTTTTTCAGGTATTTCTTGTTTTTGGGGTAGCGGGGTCCGTCAAAAGTATTCCGAGTGGGTACTCGTTGGATGCGGAATTTAATTCCGCATCCAACGAGCTCTCCCGATCGAAATTTGAGTAAAAACACGGGGAGATATGTAAAAAATACAAACAAAAAAGTAGTTTTTTTCTTTTCTTCCTCCAAAATTAATAAATATTATTTTATTAATTCATTTTAGGAGGCCCATTTTGAGTTGAAATTTCCTCTAATGTCTCTGAGAAAGAAGAAGGATTGTATCATCCCTGAACATTTGTTCTAAATTGATCCAGTGACTTTGGTCCTTGAGAATGTGGTAGGATTGTATTATCCTTGAAATTTTGTTCAAAACGGATCCGGTGACTTCGGTACTCGATAATGTGGTAGGATTGTATCATCCTTGAACTTTTGTTCAGAATGGATCCGGTGACTTCGGTACTCGAGAACGTGGTAGGATTGTATCATCCTTGAACTTTTGTTAAGAACGGATTCGATGGCTTTGGTACTCGAGAACGTGGTAGGATTGTATCATCCTTAGACTTTTGTTCAGAACGGATCCGGTGTCTTTGGTACTTGAGAACGTGGTAGGATTGCATCATCCTTGGACTTAGTCCTAAAGTGATAGGGAGTGATTATCCCGTAATTGTATCCGGTAACTTCGGTTGTCGAGAATGTGGTAGGATTGCATTGTCCTTGGACTTAGTCCTAAAGTGATAGGGAGTGATTATCCCGTAATTGTATCCGGTAACTTCGGTTGTCGAGAATGTGGTAGGATTGCATCATCTTTGGACTCAAGTCCAAAAGTGATCCGAAGACTTTTGTCTTCGTACTGTGGATTGCAGGTTGTTGTTGATGATGACAATGTTACTGATCGAAAGATCAGAGGATGATGACGATGATGATGTTGCTCATCGAAAGATCAAAGTATTGATGATGATGTTGCTGATCGAAAGGTCAAAGTATTGATGATGATGATGATGATTGAAAGATCAAAGTATTGCTGATGGTGTTGCTCAAAGTATTGTTGATGATGATGATGATGATCGAAAGATCAAAGTATTGCTGATGATGTTGCTGAAAATATTGTTGATGATGATGTTGCTGATTGAAAAGACTAAAACGCTAATGTTGTCGATCGAAAAGATCAAAATGCTGCTGCAAAGGATCAGAAGATTGAAGTGCTGCCACGAAGGATCGAAAGATCAAAGCGTTGTTGCAAAAGGATCAAGTGACATATGATGCAAAAGATGAAGACATTAAAGAGTAGTTGTTCCAAGCTACTGATGAATGTTGAAAAACTTCCTGTGACGTATAGATGTATCGCCCTGATGATGTTGAAGATTCTCTCTCTCCTCCTGCTGTTGTTGTTGTAGAATACCCTTCTCGTTAAGGGGGAGTGTTGAATTATTGTAATTTTGAAGTGTATTTACCCCGATGTTCCTATCGGGAGAATCATGTGTATTTTATTGTACCCCGATGTTCCTATCGGGAGAACCACTAAGAGTCATGAGGAAGTCCCCTCCTTTGTAAGTCAGGGGGCAAAGTTCCCACTGTTGTGGGGCACTAGAGTCTCCCTAGAGAAGTCGACCCAGTCAAGTACACTGGGGCTAACATAGTTGACTTAAATGTCAAGTGAATGAAAGAATATAAATAGAGGGAGGCGCTCCTCATTTGAGATACAGATACTCACTTTTGCATGGCGCATGGAGGGAGAGAGAGACATATTTGCTGGAGGGAGGCACACCTGTTTTCGGGTCTTATCTTTTATCTCTTATACATCTTATACAGAGGAAGTTTTTGCTGGGTTTTCTTCCCCATGAGTGTTTCCCAGAATAAATCTTTGTGTTCTTTTTTGTGTGGTTGTGCTTGTCTATCTTTCAATGATCTTTTGGCTTATGGTTATGCTGTTATGATGCTAAATGTTATAAGATCTGATATAACCATAAAAACTTAATAGTTATGATTTTTCTGTCACATATGAGTAAATACAACATTTGACATGAGGATCATATGATGACGATGTTTGCTCATTCTCTGCAAGGAGATGCTTCATGTTGGCTTCATGAGTGTTTTCTTGAGAAATCTATTACTTCCCTTGCAAATTTCTTTGAAATATTTTTGAGGCAATGGCATTATGATGGAAATGATATTGAATCATTCAATGCTGAATTATTCATTAAGACCAATTTGAAGTACTTCTTTCCTTGGAAAGAGTTTCATATGGGAGATCCTGAGATATCTAGTATCAACATGGTGTACAACACCCAACATTTAGAAATCCATGATGATCCTATTGAGTCTGTGCATGAAGAGCCAGTAATTGAAAAAATTGTTGAACACCCTCCTCATGTAACATCAACAAAGAGTAGTGATGATTGGGAATGCTTTCATGATTATTTCAGTGATGATGATCACCTTTGTACTCCAGATGTACCTCAGGATGAAACCATTACAGAATCTTATAGTGAAACTTATGATGAAAACCGTAATGTGCATGATGGGACTCCTACTTGTTCTCCATATAATGATGACAGTCTGGAAGGTTTATTGCCTTGTGACCTTTTTTTTGAAGAGATGAGTATGAAAATGAGGACAAGTATAACTTGGAGCATGATACAAGTGACGAAGACTCCCTTATGTCCAACAAAGATGTTGATGAGGATTCCTAGACATTCATGGAAAATCCAGTCTATGACATGTCTGTGGAGGAAAATAATGAACCAGGAACTTTTGATTGTTTTGTTGATTCTCCTGTCTGTGGCATATCTAAAGGAGAGAGCATGGATCTTGTGGCCTTGGGAAATTTTGAAATGGAAGAGGAGCATGCAGTTTATCCATATGATCACTCTGAGCCATATATCAGTATCAGTAATGAAGACAAAGAGAACTTGATATTAGTGATGGGGAATCTATCACATTTGACATATATGGGGAGGATGACTATTGGACTTTTATTGAAAACCCAACCTATGAGACTTTTGAAAATCCTTTTGAAAATCCCATCTATGATATGTCTAGTGAGGAGAGTGTTTATTTTGAGACTTATGGAAGTTGTAAAGAAGAGCATTCAAAATTTGCATATGATCAGTCAAAGCTGTATTCGAGTATCTTTGACGAGGACTTGGAGAAGTTATGTAGTGAAGAGTTTGATATGATGCAACTAACAAAAGATCATTTTCAACCGTCATCTTCACACCTAGTGGTTCCTTATGATTTGGAGCAGCTTGGGGGTTATACAACGAGTTATCATTCAAGCCTTGATGATTAGTATGATGGAGTAGTCGATTTGCCTCATCATGCCGATTTGTATATCAGTCCTACCCAGTCATGGATAGAAGCAGCCTACACGAGCACCTACTAGTTTGGGAAGAAGTTTGATGACATTATTCATGCCTATGATTTCCTACCCAACCTGCCTATTTTGGATCATCATGCAGGTTTTCATTTTCTAAATGATGTGTCCTTGCTTTCGCTCGGTGCGAGAAGAACTTTTGAAAAGGTTCAAGATAGAGGATCTTGGTATCCAGTGACCCTTGATGGATACATAGAATATTAGTAGCAGAGGAAGCTACTTGTCACTCCAGTACAGAATGTTTCAATGCATAGAGTACGAAAGACAGAGGGAGAATAATGCTCCGCTTCAGAGGGAGTGACTGCAGAAGATCCTGAGGTTCGACATGGTACGACAGGATGGACAGATTACTGATGACTCTAGGATTTACTGAGAGTAAAGCGGATTCCAACCTTTACTTCAAGGTTGAAGGTGGAATACCAGTGATTCTCCTGTTATATGTCGATGACTTGTTCCTAACATAAAAGAGGAACTCATTAAAGTTGCAAGAAGGAGACTTGCTGCTGAGTTTGAGATGAAGGACTTGGATATGATGCACTACTTTCTAGGCATGTAGGTGTGGCAGAGTGCGAATGGAATCTCCCTTGGACAAGGGAAGTATGCAGTAGAGATCTTGAAGAGGTTTGATATGATGGACTGCAAGGACATGGCTACACCTATGGCATCGAACCTGAAGCTATTGAGCAATGCTTCATTAGAGTCGGTTGATGCTACGATGTATTGTCAGATGATTGGTTCCTTGATGTACTTGACAAACACGAAACTAGATATTTGCTTTGCTGTGAACACATTGAGCCAGTTCCTGATAGATCCGAGACATGTTCACCTGATTGCTGCAAAGCATATTCTGAGGTACCTGAAGGGTACAGTTGACTATGGGCTCAAGTATGAAGTGAATCAGAAGATTAACCTGGAGGGTTATGTGGATTCGGATTGGGCAGACAGTTCCATTGATAGGAAGAGCACTTCGGGGTGCTGCTTCAGTATGAGATCAGATGTGATCTCTTGGTTTAGCAGGAAGGAGTCCTGCATGGTGCTAAGAACAGTCGAGGCAAAATATGTTGCCACTTGCTCGGCTATTTAGGAGGTAGTATGTTTCTTTTGAAAACTACTATTTGATTTGATTGATTTGACTTGCATTTTTGTATGATGCAGAGAGGAGCAGTGAAGCTCCAATATGTGATCCAGATCGAGATCTCTCGAAAGAGGGAGTTATAGCATAACCGGTGAGATAGGTTGTCTGAGCATAAAATCTTGGCGAAGCTCGTAGGTGGCTCAAATGTAAACAGTCTTGTAGGTTGTCCTCGGATGTAATCGGTCTTGGTGGAACTCGCAGGTTATCCTTGGACGTAATCAACCCTGATGTGATTCTATGCTAGAAATGGTCAAAGTGAAGTTTGAGTTCTTCAGGGAGAAGCTTGGTGTTCTGCAGATCGAGGTTCCTTCCAAGGGGAAGTGATGAGTCCGTGAGCCCTTCTGACATGGTGGTAGGCGGGGCCTTCCATGGTCAGATGTAAGTGCAGAGCCCTTCTGACATGGTGGTAGGCGGGGCCTCCCATGGTCAGATGTAAGTGCGGAGCCCTTCTGACATGGTGGTAGGCAGGGCCTCCCATGGGTCAGATGTAAGTGCTGGGCCTTTCCTCGGATGGTAGATACCATGCCGGAGGATGTAAGTGCTAGGCCTTTCCTCGGATGGTAGATGGTGTGTCCTACCCAATGTTCCCCCAAGGTTCCGGGACGGCGAGACGCGGGTTCGGGGAGACGCACATTCGGGACGTGTGGAGACCGCCCCCAAATTTTAGAGAAATTCAGCGGGGACGGTGGGACGCGATAGTCATACAAATTTTAAAAATATTAAAAATATGAAAAATATAAATCCCAACAATAACAAACATTCATCATTCTAGAATCTGCAACCATGCAATGTAAATGCAAAATTCAAAGTTCAAACACATTACAGGATTCATCAAGATTATCATTATATTAATAATAATTTATAAATCTATTATGTATCAATATGAATCTATGATTAACATGCACATCATATTTGATAATCTTCAGATTTGACTTTTAAGTTTTAAAGTTTTAAGTGATTGAAAATGAATCAATGATACTAGAATCTAGATAGTATGATACTGCACATCAACAAAATAATTAAAGTTTTAATTTTTAATTTTAAACAGACATTGCAAATTGCAATAAATTTAAAATGACTAAACTAGTAAACATTGAACAATAAACAATAACACTAAAGGTCAAAGACATTGAAATACTTCCACAATAAGTTATATTATCAGTTATAAATAATAATATCAGTTATATTATCAGTTATAAATAATAATATCAGTTATATTATATAAGTTTAAAAAATTTATAATTTTAATGAATTATTTAAATTTTTTTAACTTTTTTTTAAATTAAGAAAAAAAATTTAAAAAAATCGAAAATATCCTTGGGAAGTCTCGGCGAAGTTTCGGATTTTCGGGGCGGGACGCCCACAAGTTTCGGAGTTTCGGGGCAGGACGCCAGGAAGTCCCCCCAAGTTTTGCCGAGTTTCGCCACCCACCGAAACGTTTCGGCCTGTGTCTCACC
The DNA here is from genome assembly GCA_001517045.1 of Pseudotsuga menziesii. Classification (NCBI taxonomy): domain Eukaryota; kingdom Viridiplantae; phylum Streptophyta; class Pinopsida; order Pinales; family Pinaceae; genus Pseudotsuga; species Pseudotsuga menziesii. The sequence continues at coordinate 341,016 of LPNX010365876.1, read as the reverse complement.
AAGTCTCGCTAAAACGGGGACGTCCCGAAACGTTTCGGGTGGAGTTTCGGAGTCCCCGAGCGTCCCCGACCCTCCGGGACGCGTCCCCGTGTAACAATGGTCCTACCATGCCGGAGGATGTAAGTGCTGGGCCTTTCCTTGGATGGTAGATACCATGCCGGAGGATGTAAGTGCTGGGCCGTTCCTCGAATGGTAGATACCATGCCAGAGGATGTAAGTGTTGGGCCTTTCTGACTGGGTCAGATATAAGTGTTGGGCCTTTTTGACTGGGTCAGATGTAAGTGCTGGGCCTTTCCTCGGATGGTAGATACCATGCCGGAGGATGTAAGTGCTGGTCCTTTCCTCGGATGGTAGATGGTGTGTCCTACCATGCCGGAGGGTGTAAGTGCTGGGCCTTTCCTCGGATGGTAGATACCATGCCGGAGGATGTAAGTGTCGGGCCTTTCTTTGGGTGAGATATAAGTGCTGGGCCTTTCTGACTGGGTCAGATGTAAGTGCTGGGCCTTTCTGACATGGTGATAGGCTAGGCCTCCCATGGTAGATGTGAGTGCTGGGCGTGCCTTTCTGACATGGATGCTAGATGTGTTCCTCCCATGGTCAGATGTAAGTGCTGGGCGGGCCTCTCTGACATGGATGTTGGATGTGTTCCTCCCATGGTTAGATATAAGTGCTGAAGAAGATGAAGACCTACATGGAGGCTAGGCTTACAACTAGCATGAAAAAGGGCTGGCTTTGTAGAACTTCCTGTGACGAGTAGAATTGAGAGATAGCACCATTTGATCGAGACAGCGGAAGCATTGATGATCTAACTTTGATGATGATCCAGTGATGATCCAGCTTTGATGATGATTCAGAGAAGAAGACTTGTGCTGATGAATTGTGTCAAGAGAATACCTTCCTAGTTAAGAGGGAGTGTTGATGTATTTGTAACTTCGGAATGTATTCACTTGTATATTTCATATATTGTACCTTGATGTTCTTATTGGGAGAATCATTAATATAATAAAGTCATGTAAAGTCAATGAGGTTAACCCTCTGTTGACAGTCCCCACAATTGAGTTGAGGTTAAGCCTCCTTGTTGATCAGGGGGGGCAAAGTCCCCACAGTTAAGGGGCACTAGGGTTATTAGACTCTCATAGAGAAGTCAACCCTGGTAAGTAATTGTCAAGTCGAAAACTAATATAAATAGAGAGTGAGACTCTCTATTTGACATATACACTCACTCAACTGGGGCGCATGAGTGAGAGAGGAAATGTTGGCGCAAGTGAGAGAGATCAACCGTCGGAGATCATCTTTATGTTTTCGGGTTTTACTTTTGCTACTGGTGCTCAATCTATCTCTGAGGAAGTTGCGGGGTTTTCTCCTTTAAGGTTTCCCCGAGGAAAATTCTTTGTGTCTCTTGTCTCTTGTGATTATTGATGTGCATGTTATTCTCTCAGATAAGATCCTAAGATCATATTGCTTAAATGATAAAAATCTAACCGATCCCAATGCAAACTTGTGCATCTTTCATCCCAAATATCCCAAGGCTCTTGTGGGACTATACCGTTGGGACACCTCATCACCACCACCACCACAAGGAATAATCCTACCGAGCTGACATTCTGCCCTTCTAATTTCAACTGGAATGCTCATATACTGCTGCCCAATTTCTCGATCCTGGCCAACCTATAAAAACCATCCGCCATTATGCAAATGTGGACTCAAGCTACTGCAATCCTTGTCTATCTACTCTTGAAGAGGACTGCTTTGAAATGCAATAGTATGTTTCTTCTGCTGCCCTATCAAGGAATCCAACTGCTCTTCAATACTAGAAAGCCTGACTGCCGACTCAGTACTTACAACTCGGAGAACTGTAAGCTCAACATCTTGTTGTACTATGGTGTCTCAGAGTATCTTGGTTCTCTCCTTCATTGCTAGAATGCTTTCTTTAACACGTTCAATCTTCTTTCGGTGACTATCATCTGAAAGCTCTAACTTGTGCATGTATAAACTCTCCCTAACCTCCATGTGTGACTGCCCACTGTCTCCACTGCTGTGCTCATTGCCTTGCACCTCATGTATTTTGCTTGACATAACTGTTTGGACTCTTGCTGTGGGTGATGAAGAGTGTACCAACTCCAACTCATCACACGGCTTGTCCATAATCTGACTATCGAGTGTGCTGGTGTTGCTAGACTCACATGATGTCTCTAATGATATCTCCTCATGCACATCCTCATCATGCACTGTTAACTCCAAATCAAGATCACCATCAACCTGTACTTCGGGCTCGTCTTTCTCCACTCCTCCAACTATTATTTTTTAAGGAAATCCTGATCCAAATCCTTTGGTTGGTTCCTGAACATGATGGTGTAATAATATTGAAAGGTCAATGTTGCACATACCTCATCACCCAAGGACAGGTATTCCCAATATCGAGGCAAGTGTTCCAGTGTTGCTAACCTCTGCAAATTTCCAGTCAAGACCCTTCTCATTGTCTTCATGTTCTGACAAGCTAGAAAAACAAAACCGGTGTTCTGACATACACTTCACCAACATCACTAACAACCATTTGCATGTACAAGCATGCATCAACATGCACTTTTATTCAATTGTTATGTGCCCACAACTGGCAAGGATCATGCTGCGATACCACTGTAATATCCCAAGATGATAAGTACTAAGTTTTTCAAAGGATTTAAGGTCTGGTTGGGAAGTGGAAACACTTGTGGATGCTGCTCCTTTACTGCTGTAAGTGTATGTAATGCCCCAAGCAACCTTTAATTGTCCCCTAGCATGACTTTGGACATGGTGTGACTCGCAACTATCTTTTTAAGATCCTTTATAGCCCTACTTATTGACTGCTATAGAGTTTTCCTTCACAAAGATTCGACTTATATTTTGTGTGGGGAAGTGGTTTGGTTCACAACTTTTCACAAACACTATGATGTCCAACTTCTATAGCTTACATTGAGAACAAGCTGCCTTGAAATTTCGTCAAACACTTGTGTGGAAACTGCTATAGATGTTATGTGATTGTCTGAACTTTATGGGGCTATCTTGTATAGATTTTCACTACATATTTCGTGTGGAATTACATGGTAATTGACCTTCATACATTCTACTTATTAAAAGAATGAGACAACAACAAACAACTATATGAAATCAGACTTTATAGAACAACTTTCAGATCTGTTTATATGTATTAAAGTACTGTGTACATGCCTGTAAGTAATGAAGTATAGATTTGGAAACTAGCCCAAACAGTTCACTATTGAAGTCTTCACCGATTGTTGTTGAAATCTCTGCATAAGCGGCTACACGAAGGTTTTTTCTCCACTAAATGCATACCACGTTACGCAATGCAATTGATAGTGTTGAGATTGTGCCTTAGAATTTTCAACTGCTGCTACAGGATACTCTTTGGTGGAGTTGACAGCTGTGGTAGTGAATTTACTGATCGGAAGATGGTTGTAGCTGCTGTTATATATAGTCAGATCTGAAGATAGCATGAGATGGGAAGTATGTAGCATAAGTGAAGCGCCCAACTAGAAGTACTTTGATTTGCTGCCCTAAATTGAATACGTAGTTGTAGATGTGTCTGGATCCCTGCAGATATTGATGAATGTACAGCCGTATTGAAGCACGGTGATAGATTTGAATGATCTATCCTCTTCAATTGACTAGGGTGGATAGATTTCTCCATCGAACCCAATTGTTGGCTAAGGAATTCGCCCTCAACCCTAAATAGCTCTTAGAGCTCTCTAAACCTGTCTCCAAAAAGATGAATAATAACAATCATACCCTTTTGGTTCAACTAACCTTCTTATATAGCTTTTAGGGTTTGCATGCATGCAATTCTAATTGCTCGTTGACTTAAGACTGAAGAAATAAGGCCTGCATGCTTTAAGATAATGACTCTAATGGCCCTCTTTACTATACTGATGACTCAATAATTGTTCTAATATGTTCCCAGTATTAAAGGTCCTCGGTCAATTTCCTATTTATAAAAAACTGAACATTACAGATTCATAGCCTTCATGAGCTAACATTGATCAAACATTTACTAAAATAAAGAGAAGGTTGAGAACAATATCACCTCGCAAGATGAAAACCACATACAAAAAGCTCACACATAGACCTCCAAAGTCACTTTATTCCGTTTATCAAATGTCGGTTACTTTATTGGCAGAGTTCTCTTGCAAATTCTCCATATGCAAATGGGAAGAAGAGACTCTTGTTTATACAAAAAATAGAGAAAGATAGGGCTTAAAACTCTAAATTAGGACTCAACATCAGAAGAGCACACTACGGTGATTGAATGGACTCGGCCCACTGATTCGGAGTTGAACTGAGTTGTAACTGAGCACTAGAGTAATGAGGGGGGGTGAGGTGGCTCAATCCCCCTCTGTTTTAGCACCCAGCTAATATATGAACAACACTTAACAATTGAACTGCTAGCTAAAGGAGGGCGAATTTCTGATTGCGAGTTTAACTGTTGCACTCCAATACTTGATCAGAAATTGATTGATACTAATTGGAATCATCTTCGATAAATTAAGCCGAGCTAATTAGCCCTTTGTTTTATTCAATTTGGCCTTTTTTGGAGATTCTTTATTTTCTCCAATTTATTATTTTTTATTATTTTAATTAATATTTATCATTTTTTGAGAAAATATTAATTTCAAGGCCAAATAATAGTCCAAAACCTAGGATAAGTGTGTCTAGGGGTTAAATGAGTGTTTTGGCTTAGAAAATAAGTGTTTATTTGTCAAAAACCCACCCCGGACCACTTAATTATTACAAAATTGAAATTTTCAATTAAACCATGGTCAAAATGGTTTAATTAATTCTCCATAGTCAAAAATTAAAAATTAAAAAACTCAACGCCGCCGGTAAAAAAAATTTCGGACAATGTTTTCAAGCATCCCGGGCCCAAATTTCAAAATCGGGCATTCCATCTTTGGAGGAAGCGGGAGAAAAACTCATCGATTATACTCGACTATAGGTAAAGCATAATCGACAAGGGAAAAAACTCCCTGGAATACCTTAGTTGAAATCTACGTCTTAGGGGATCGAGCCACTCAAAACCCCTACTAGCACACTTTATTACAAAATCCCCACGGGGCATGGTCATTTCAGCATAAAAATAAAAATGACTAGCCAAAATTGGCTAGGCAAAACATTCTGAACTTCTACTACACTGGATATGAACATTGACCATGTTCATCAACTGGCGGCTCAACAGGAGGCTCAACTATTTTACAAAATAGTTGGTAACAGATCTCATGAAGATTTATGCAACCCCTTATTCTTCTTAATTTAAACATAACATGAGCTTTTTCTATTTACCAATAAAATAGAAAGATTGTAACATGTGCTTTTAATTATGTTTATACCATAACATCATTCCTAATCTTAGGAATACAGATTGTAATGAAACAAAATCTGGTTTTATAAAAGCATATGATAATCAAATAATCATGTAGCCTTACATTCATATATCATGAATAATTATGCAACTATATATTCATATCTTTATAAACAATCTCTAGACACAATGCCACACTGAGAGGGGGGGTGAATTAGTGGGCCAACACTTTTTACCAATTTCACTTCTTTAAATGTTTAAACAGAGATCATCAATAATTTCATCAACATTAATCAATCACATCACAAGAGACTCTTCAGAATATAAAATTATAAACTTTATTATATCAAATTTGATATTGATTACATTGAAGGCCACCACCTTGGGGTCAACATCAGCTTCAACTGACTGAGAAGCACCAACTTCTATTGCAAGATCCTGCTTGTTTTTTCTTAGATCCAACTAAGAAAGGGGTTACAAGACCCAGCTTGCCTTCACATACTTCTGCCACTGATTCATCTACTGCTTTTCATCTTTCTGTTGTTCATTGATCATGCCAAGTCACCCTGCTCATCCACATATACTCTTATGCCTAGTTATAGACAGGTCAATTCTCCTGCTGCTGTTGATATTATGTCCTGGATCATGTTAACTGTTTATGTCATCTAAGATCACTCATCTCTCCATGTCAATTATCTCTGATGACAAGTGTTTTCTCATGCCCATTGTCTGTTCATACAAGGTATTTGCTCATGTTCAAACAGTTAGTCATGCCCTGTACTTATAAACAACTCAATTTCCAACAGACTGTGCTTTTAAATATATCAGTCACCGAAGGATTCAATACTTGCTTAAGCATTATGTCAAGTTCAAGCTCTGAGTTTTGCTGCTGACACTTATGCTCAGCTCATTCCAAGTATCTGTTCATGCCAAAAGTCTGATCATGTCTTTAAAGATAAATCAGTCCTCAAAAGTCAGTTGTTTTGATGTCATGCCAAAGGTTGGTTACCATAACAAGGACCTGTGTATGCATTCTCTTACTATCCACCATATTACGTTCATCATACCGAATTCAATCCATCTATGCTGTCACCTCAGTAAGCCAGAATTCGAAGAGAAAGGTAAACACAAATACTGTTGCTGTAGCTTTCACTGTGTTATAGATTCATCATCAACATTACCCAAATAAAAAAACAAGAAAATCAGATTCCTATCATGCTCCTGCGATTTTCCACTTGTCCACTTTTTGTTGTTGTCATATGTCAGTTCGAATTTCCTCAGAGCTAATCTTGTATATTTTTAATTCGTTGGTTTGAGAGATTTTTCATTGGGTATATATACTCGTTTTCCATTATAAAATTATGGAGCCGACTTGTCTTAAGAATATTTTATATTTATATTTGAAGCCGGCTTGTAGATGTTTTCTTATTGCATTTTTAATTTTCTGTTTGGAGCCGACTTGTGGATAGGAGACAAATAATCCTTATTTTGAATTTTGTCTCCAATACATTACCTGTTTTATCATCATCATTTTAGCAATGGCTTCAAGCCACCATATCCACATCATCATAGTAATTATGTTACCAAGGCCTAATAGGCTTCAAATAAGCACATCATCAAGCCCCGTGGTCTCTTGGACCATCATATATAAGTGTGTCCTTAAGCCATCATATCATCATGGATGCCAAACCTTCTTAAGCATATCATCATGTCCTTTGTTTCTTCATGTTTTGCTCCGTGATCAAGTATAGTTTCTATGACTCAAAACCTCTAAGGGTTCCATGACCTCATCAAGTCACAAATGACCACAGAATGAGTAATTTGGCCATGCCCCATGTTCCAATACCTAAGTCATGTCCTTCTTGTTATATTCTTCATGTCATCCAATGCCCATATCATGTTTACTTGTTTGCCATGTCACCAATTCCTTCAGATGTGCCTTGTCAATAATGCTTTCTGCCTTGTGATGCATGTCCATGCTTGTCATATCCTCAAGCCATGTCATCCACCTTTGTTATCTTTTGTCCTTTTACTCATGTCAAGTCTTCTTTATGTCATTTCCTTGTTATTTGTTCTCGTCCTTGTTTGCTTGATCTTTGCCATGTCTTGTCTTTATGCCATCCGATGCCATGTCCTTTTCTTCCTATTAACCTTGTCATTAAGCCATGTCACCAAGTCATCTTTGCCATGTCTTCAGCACTTTTCCATGTCATGCTTTGTCCTCAATGTCCTTCTCCATATCATCATTTCAGCCTTTGTGTTGTCATCAATTCTTTCATGCTTGCTTGGTCACCTTTTCCATGTCATCATCAACCCTTTTCAATGTTCTTTGTCCTTGTCCACCTTAACGCATTTTCCATATTGTCAAGCCATGTCATCATGTGTGTTCTCCATCTCATCACTTCAGCCTTTGTCATTAATGTATTGTCATCAATGACAATTATGCTCGTCAATCTCCCCCTTTGTCATTGATGGCAACCAAAATTTCTCTCCCCCTTTGAGATTAATGGAAAAGGGCCCATTAGCCATCAAAAGCTTCACAATGCCCAAAAAATGTATCCTTGAATACTTCATGAAATCATACCATATCAACTTTTTCATTTGCTGATCATACTTTCTGAGTGATGCTCCCCCTATCAAGCGTACTGCTGTAGCTGTTTTGAACAAGCTCCCCCTTTCAAGATCATTTAGAGCACTTCTACTGTAGCATTAAAAGCTTCATCAATCTGAGTTCAGATTTGCTTTCTTCATCAAACTGAGCTCAGATTTATGTGGGGTTTTCAACATAATGAGACTATTATGCAGCTAAAAAATAGAGGAGTCTTCACCCTTTGAACCAATTCTGGACATGTTCATAAGCTTCATGTATATGCCTGCAACTGCTTTGCCTGTAGATTGTCCTTGAGCAAGCTTGAACTCAAGTAGCCTTTTGTCATACTTTGGTATATCCACATGCTAATTCTTCACTGTTTGTGAACAGTTCTCAGATGCATTCACAAATTATTGTGCCCAAAAAAAAACTTCAGACAATTCTTCAATTCTGCTCTTAGGTTTGTAGAGTTCCTGATGAATAATACATCGAACTAAGTCAGATGCCAACAACAGGTGAAAACATTTCTGTCAATCATGTCCAAGGCTGGAGAAAGTCATGTACAACAGTCATCTAGTAAATTCATTAAAGGTAAGCGTGTATCAACATGTTGCTTCACTTTCTCTTCAATATTTTCTTCAATCATGTTCTTCACAACACTCCCAAGTCGTTGCCAAGTTCCAAGTCACGCTCAACAATCATCTAGCATGTATCAATCAATATGTTGATTTATAACTCAGCTGGTCATCATCTTGTCACTCCTATCCAAATTGTCATGCAAACAACAATGATTTATTTAACACCTGCTGTACTTGTCATTGATTCTGCTTTACCAAACTTGTTTACTCAAGCCTGTCACAGTCATGTTAGCTTGGATCTGTTTTTCAAGTTTCATTGTACTTTTCCTTGTACTCTTTATATAGATTTGCTTAAATCCAACATCTCTTGCTCCCCCTATTAACATGCATATTCCTCAAGTCACATGGGGCCAAATTGTATTACGTCATACTTTGCAAACTTCATCCCTGCCTGAATTCCTTCTGTTAGCAATCCGATCCTAGGACCTGTCTCAACCTGTCTCTATGCTTGGAGCAGCCATTTTTTACCTTTGAGTCCATCCTCCAAACTTCATGGACTCAAGATATGCATGCTTAGGTCATTGAATGAACTTAAGCATGGCTTTCCATATGGAAGCCATCTTCTTTTGTGCAATGATCATCAACTTCACTCATATTCAGCAAAACATTTCTTTTAATCCAAACCTGAGAGTGTCCTTCACCTTTAGACCTTGTCCTTTAGTCTTCAAATCTGTTTGCATCATTCTGCTTCTAGGATTCATTGATTCTTGTTGCAGGTGTGTATGAAGGACTCTTCATGGATTGTCTCCTTGGAATTGCACAATTTTGGGCTTTATGACCAAAACCACTATAGTTGTAGGATCTCATGGTGTGGCAATTTGCAGCAACATGGCCAATATGGTTACAAGTCTAGCATCTAACTGTGTTATTGGGACTTACGACACTTCTTCTTCCATGGAATGTACAGTCCATATCTTTGTGAGCAATTACATGAATAGCAATAACCATTGAATTCATACCTGGATGCTTGGTTCCACATTGAATATGTATCTTTTCTGAACTTGCTCTGTGGAGTAGGACTAACTCCTTGATATCCTTCGAAATTTTTGATGTCTTTTGCAGGTACGTGAGGAGCGGCTTGGCTTTCATTTTTGGAGAGTGAGGGACCTGCTTCATACTTGCTAGGTGTCCATGTGTCTGCTACGGACTTCTCTTTTCCCGAATTGTAGCCTAGGCTAGATTTATCAAAAGGTGATCTTTGGCAGTCCAGGATCTCGTCCAAGATGATTGAGCTGCTCTTGATCTTCGAACTTGCATTGGACTTTTCACTTATCTTTCTGAGACCAACTACTTCCATCTCAAGCTTTTGACATTGCTCTTCCTTCTCATCCAATTTGTCCTTCAAGACTTCCTCGATCCTTTTGGCTTCTTCTAGCTGAGTCTTCAGCTCAACATTTGCCTCCCCAGTTTCTTCAAGTTCTTTACCAGACTCTTCTTGTTCTCCTGTCTGACTGATCAATTTAGTTTTTAGTCTTCCAACTTCAACTTCTTTGACTTCTAGCTCATCTTGAAGGCTTGTCTTTTTGAGACTGAGTTTCTTGAGCAGATCCACATACTTCTTATGGTACTTTTCGAAGGACCCCAAAATCTTTATTTAAGTCTCAAATTGTATTTGAGATCAATGTCTACTAAAGGGTGTGCTAGGACATCTTTCTTAGCATCTTCAAGGTCATCTTCAATGTTATCACAATCACTGCTACTGTAATTAGAAGGATTCTTACCTTCACTGGTGTCTAATTCTTACTCTTCCTTGTCTTCTTGTTTTTCATCTTCGGTAGACTTGACTTCTGCTTCAATCTTTGTGTCTTGATTTCTTCCTTGATACTCACTTTCTAGCTTGAACCATAGGTCTTTGGCTGAAGTGTGTTCTCCGATAGTCTCTCTGACAGAGCTTGAGAGTCCATCCATAAGAAACTTCAATGCAATGGTATTGTCCTTCTTGGCATCCTTTTGTGCAGCTGACTTTGTCTTCTTGTTGGACTGAGCAGGTGGATTGACCACTATCTCCCATACACCAAATTTCTTCAAGTAAGCTTTCATCTTACTTCTCCATCCAAAGTAATCGGTCACATCTAGTACTGGCACATTAAGAGGGGGGGGGGTGAATCAGTGGGCCAACACTTTTTACCAATTTCACTTATTTAAATGTTTAAACATGGATCATCAATAATTTCATCAACATTAATCAATCACATCACAAGAGACACTTCAAAAAATAAACTTATAAACTTTATTATATCAATTTATCTTAGCCACTCGTTTTGAAAGTGGTTAGGATTCGGTTATGATTGTGGTTCTCTCATTTCTATTTAAAGGAGAGAGCTTCTCATTTTTAAGGGGTCTTTGAATCTTGGATCTGAATAATACAAAGATTTTTCTGTGGATATTTTCTGGTGCTGCTTTGCATCTGATGTTCTCAAATGGTGATTGGATAGTCTTCCACTTCCTAGCATTGTGGAAATTCATGTGAGATCTATATTTTTCTGCTATCATTGTCTTGTCTACAGGAGGGCATTTTGGCTTGAGCGTTTTTGCAGGGGGACCTCAACTCGTTCAGTTTTCTTCGTCTTGGATCAGGGGGTTTTCATTAGTTTCATTGTGATCTATGATTACTTCGTTTTACTTTCCTATAGCATTTGGTTTCTTTATCTTGTATTGGCAAATCTGATATTGTTGACATTTGCTCATGCAGGGTAGGGGGTGCATTGGTGGTTTGGGGCTTACATACATCATAGAAATCACTTGGATCTTCCAGAATTGATTGGGATAGCAAGGATCATCACTGTTAAGACTTCTACAAGCATTTTCAGGTATGATCCAATTGGTAACTCTCTTCTCTTTAACAGATCTGAATCCATTGTACCTGCTTTTCCTTCCATTTTTCTGAAAATTCTTAAAATACTAAAAAACCTTAAAAAGTACTAAATCTGGGAACCGTCCGATATTTGGACAAACCACTACTGGGTTTCATAGATCGGGCCTCCCCTTCACTGAATCTACTGCAACGCTAGTCAAATTCCTGCTGGTTTTACCAAGATCTGATTTTTAGCTTGAAAACTGCATTGCACCCCCACTGAAAATTTGATCTGCTAGGGTTTTGACTTTTTTTGATTTCTGACTTCATAGACTGATAGATCAGATCCCACACAGTCCAAATCACCCTCAACGCTGTCCAGATTCATGGCAGTTTGACCTAGATCTGAGTTTTAGACTGAAAAACAGCCCTAGCGCCTTCACTAAAAACTGGACTTTTCCAGAGTTTACTGCTTCTGAAATCTGGCAGGCTAGGCTGATAGATCAGGGCTTGAGCACTCCAGAATACCCCCAACGCTAAGCTAGTTCCTACCAGGTTTCCCTAGATCTGAAAGACTAACTTTCAGCCTCCTAGCCCCCCTGATTAGATTTTGACTTTTCCAGATCTGATTTTTCTTGCAGTTTTCTGACTTGGATTTATGGATCGGGCCATCCTGATCTCATTTCTCCTCCAACGCTGAGCTGATAGTCTCCTTGTGGCTCTAGATTTGCAGATTTGCCTCTCCAAACCCTAGCGCTAGCCCTCCTTCTGTTGATTTTCCTGTAACTTGAATCTTCCAAGCCAAATACTTTTCTGGGTCCATAGATCCGGGTATATCCCAGGTGGGTTGACTAAAACATTGTGCTGATACTAACTCCATTGCCCAATGCATGAAAGGCACTAATCTCCTATCTTTAGCACTAGCCCTAAATTGACCTTACTCCCGTTCTCTTTGCCAACATTCCTTGATAACTTGAGTTACCTGATACTTTCATATCTTTCACTGAGTCTGTCTCCTTGGTACTAGACAGTCCCAACTTTGTCCTTGCTCACCCTGTCACAGTTACGTTTCTCAAGACAGTGGTCATCTCCATCAGTTGCTAGTACCTAAACCCTAGAGCTAGGGTTTCCATTTACCTTACACCTTACGTACCTCAAAGCCACATTTGATCTGTTCTGGTGTCTAGGTCTGATCTCTCTTGTCGGGAGAAGATCCAGGTCTCCCCCGTTGTTGTCTTGGACGTAGATAACATAAAGTGAAGGCTGCCTTGATTGGCGTGACAACCATCCATTTGGGAGTCTAGGCAATCTTGGTTCCACCTCCTTAGTTGCTTGCCCCTCTACCATCCATCCTGGATCTACCTCACACAAGCAACTACAAGGTTGGTGATAACAAGGTGTGACCTTGGGGTCAAGCATAGAGCCAGGTACTGTCACCTACTCCTAGCTCCTCCGTTTAGGCTGACTCCTAACGAAGCTAAGAGGGGTAGTCCCTCACAAAGAGTTTCTAAGACTCAATGTGTTTAAGTTAATTTTATGGAAGTGATGCGGATGGGTGTTGTTTAGGAGTTTGTTTATGATGAAAGACGATTGCAATTATTATAAATACAAATTTGAACATAGGACAAAGGCAATCCACGTTGCTGCATTAGATTAAAAGATGAACAATATGTCGAGAACTTGCGAAATAAACCAACATTCACAGATAAAGATTTTATAAATCAAAGGACAAATGGTCCAGATAAATAATGATGCATAAAATGACAAACCAGTGCCTTATGGAGTCGAACCTCTGTGATGCTTGAAAAATAATAAAAGTACGAGTCTCGAAATAATGCTAGTGGATGTGTTATGTGATTGCTCTTGGTATGTTTTAAATATTTTAATGGTCTTGTTTATTATGGCTTGTCAAAGGTATCAAAAGACCAACCGGGAAAGCGTTCGAAGTAATTCCGTTCGAGACATGTCGGCCCGTCCAGTATCCCAGGCTGGTTTTCGGTGGATTGACCAGCTAGTCGGGACTCCAAGACAACGGGGAGTTCCGGCGCCCTTACTGAGAATTGACTTTGAATTCTTTTTACAACGTCGGTGCGTTGGTTATGGGGTAAAATTTTATTATGTTGTTATTGCAAGCTTAACAAGTCCGTTCACCATTTTGAGTATGAGCCCAACTGTGAAAGTTGACAGAGCATACTAGGTGAGGGATAGCAACGAAGTGAATTAATTAAAGAGGAATGGGAGATGCAAATTTTATTAGGCAAACAATTAATTAAAACCCTTCGACAGAGAGCGCTCTTGACTTTGTCTTATGACAAAAGTTCAAGAGTCTTAGCTAAACTATATGCTTGATGCAAGGAAATGCAGTGGGAATGCTCTCCGATAGAGAGTGCTCTTGACTTGGATTCCGGCAAGTTCAAGAGACTTAGAATTAGATTAGTAAATTACAAAGCAAAAGCACATGAAATAAAATGAAAGCAAACAAACTCTCCGACAGAGAGCACTCTTGATCCACCCTACGGTGAGATTCAAGAGATTTTGGTTGTTTTTATTTTTTGCAATATTATAGCAAACAAAAGCAAACAGAGCTAAATTAAAACTAAGTAAGGAAACAAGAAATTTTTTTTTTCTAACTTTTGTGAAAGTAAACAAATTTGTTTTCAAAAATGAAACTACTTTTTCCTATTCTACTCTAACAAATTACTCTACAAGCATGCAAACATGACAATGAAAAGGACGATACAAGCTTCCCCCAAATGGGGGAAGAGGGGTGTGGGAGCCTTTATCCCACTTGCTTTTTATTAACTTTTTACAATGTTTTTTTGATGCTTTTGCCTCTTCTTGAATGAGCAGGGTGAGAAAGGGAAAGAGAGAAGAGGGAAGTGTTTTTGTCTTTTTGCTCTTAGCTTGCTTCCTTGCTTGCCTTTAGCCTTTGGGATTTTTTTGATTTTCCTGCAAGTAAGATCTTTAAACACTGAAACATTATATGTTAATAAAAAAAAATGAAACAAAAATACAAACTAACTTCAAAAAAAAAAGGGTAAACTTCTACTGTGAAAAACGGAGGAAAGAGAGGAGAAAAAGCTGTGAAATGGAAGAGGAAAAGGGCAAAAAAAGAACTGTCCAAAAGGGTAAAAGAGGCTGCAAACTAACAAAAAGAGGGATGCAAACTAACAAGAAGAGGGCTGCAAACTAAGTGAAGAAAGGGGAAAAGAGGGCAGCGAAGAGGGAAGAGGATGAGCAAGCCAAACAAGGCAAGAGAGGGGAAGCCAAAGGATGGAAAAAAGAAACTTAGGGCTTCCTAAAGTAACCGGTAACCAAAGTAAAGATTTCTTGTGGATGGAACACAAGATAGAGAGAGCTACTCCCAACTTTCTTTTTGTATCAAAGATGACGAACCCTGTAGGTCCTGCAATCACAAAGTGTTAAACTCAAAATGGTTGTTTTGAAGCATGGGATAGAAGCAACTAAGCTCACACCCTTCTACAATCTGTGAAGCCTGATAACACACAAAGCTCAATACTAGAAGTGAGATCAAAATATATGCTAGTATGCTAACAAAATTAAATCAAGATCAATGTTACGTATTACTGACTACTCATGTCCATCAAGATACTAATCTACTTTTCATAAATAACCAAATTGAGACAACAAATGGCTATTCTACCGTGCCAACAATGGCCTTCTTGAGCTAGCAAAATAATTAATCACATGCAAGTATTAAAAGATAGGAGTTAGAGACAATATCACCTAAACCATGAGAAATTTACCACATGCAAAAGCTCATAGACCTCCAATGTCGAATATCTTTATTAACAATTCAAAGCAAATGCTTGATACAATTTTCTCAGAGTAATTCTACCACAAAAGTTCCATTCTAATAGAGCTCAAAGAGCCTCTATTTATACAAAAAACCAAGCCCCAGGGGCCTTTAATGAACCAGGGATCAAGCTCAGTTAAGTAAGCTTGAACTGAGCTGAAGTGAATGCTGAACTAAGGCTGAACTGCCAACACATCCAATCAAATCGGCATCCAAAATGAAACGGCTTTGAGTTATAATGAAAGCAACCTGTGTACAATGGGAGCCAAGCCCATGAGGTGGCCACAAACCAAGGAAGTCGCCCACCTACTTATCAGCGTGAGCTCCATCTCCTTCACAAACCGTACGACAGCTCATAACTGGTTGACGTCACCACAATCCATTCCGCCATCCACGTGCGAGCTCCATGCTTCACATATTGGATTTATATCATGGTTTTAATACAATGCAAAATATAGAATGAGTCGTGGAGGGGGCCCACTACACACCCTAGCATGAGCTTCATCCTCGCTCACGTCACCCTTCCTCTTTTAACAATTCGCAGCATTACTATGTAAATGGAATAATATGCCATGGACCATGGTTTTAAAAGGAGAGGGGTCCACTTCACCCACTCATCACATCTCATTAGCGCGAGTCCCCTCACCCTCACATCATCCTCCATGGAAACAATTCGTAGCATCAGTTTTAAACCAAAGTTTGTCACATTACACCTAGAAAATGATCGCATGAGGTATTGTGACATCATGCTATGTCATCTCTCCCCCTTTTTTTATTATTTTTGACTTTGAACAATTTTGACTTTGGTGCATTATGTCCATTTTTAGCATTTAAATGCTATTTTGGTGCTTGATTAGCCGATTGATGACTTTCAGGATGCTTCGGCTAGCCGAATGATGGTGAAAGTGGCCCCTAGGGTAAAGATGCTGCTCCGGGCTTGAAAATGAGCCCAACCATGCTGAAAACAGACTCCGGATCACACTTTTATTACATTTTGAAAATTTCCATTTAAACCATTAAAAAATGGCTTAAAAAATGGAAAAAAAAAATTCTTGGAATCCAACGAAACTCTACGGGGAGCTAGTACATGTTCATACGACTCAATCGGAATGCCTAGCATGACAAAAAAAACTGACATGAAGGCTCTAATAACCTCCTAAGGTCGAAACACCAAGACAACTACCCCAGCTTTGGAGGAGCAAGTGAAAAACTCAGAAATATTTGGTCGTTTGTTCAACAGCCAATAATAACCAAGGGAAAAAACACTCTGGGCTAGTCGGCTTGATGCCCAAGTCCGGGAAGCCGAGCCTTTTATAAAAATTTAAATGCTAGGACATTTTTTACAATCTCCCCAAGGGGGTGTGAACATGTATTTACAAAAGTTCCGAATAGACTCCCAGGAAAAGGCTGGCGGACTTTTGAATCCTGATCATGAACAAGTGTACTTGTTCAATTCTCTGGCGGCTCACCGAAAAATCCACTAAGTGCAAAATTAGTGGATAACATCTGGCGCCAACTGCGGGACGTGTGCTCGATCTAGTCTATTATGCAAGGAGAGCATACGAGAACACTAGAATCTCTGGTTTCCACATCCTGTAAAAACATCTCAACTTGACAAGAAAAACCTCAGCAGCACAAGTTTTATGAAAAAGAGCCAATGATCCAAAAGTTGCTTTATTCAAAGGACTGACAAAACTTAACTAAAAAATTTATTTATTCCTAAGTATAGAAAGAAAATGCTAAAGTAAATGCTCATTTTTAGGAGCCTATTTTCCTACTCTAAGCATGAAAATAAAAACGGTTGTGTAATCATAAATCCAATGTAACCACCTAAGAATTTTATTAATGTAAAAAGGTTTTTCCTTGTCTTTGGTTACCAGCCAAAACAAGAGTATTTTATTCAGAAAATGCAAACCTGCGTGATGATCCAGAATGGGTAGGCTGGATGGGAAATCATAGGCATGAATAATGTCGTCAAACTTCTTCCTAAACTAGTAGGTGCTTGCGTAGGATGCTTCTATCGATGACTGGATAGCGCTAATATACAAATCGAGATGATGAGGCAGGTCGACTACTCCATCATGCTGATCATCAAGGCTTGTCAAATGATAACTCGTTGTATAAACCCCAAGTTGCTCCAAAACATAAGGAACATCTATATGTGAAGACGATGGCTGAGAAAAAACTTCAACTAGTTGTATCCCATCTGATTCTTCACTGCACTGCTTTTTCAAATCCTTATTACCGATACTCAGATACAATTCTGACTGATCATATGAAAACTCTGACTGTTCTTCTTTACAACTTTCATAAGTCTCAGAATAAACACTCCCCTCGCTGGACACATCATAGATCAGATTCTCAAAAATATTTTCAAAAGTATCATATGTTGGATTTTCAATAAAAGTCCAATAGTCATCATCGCCATCTATGTCGGATATGAGAGATGCCTCATCACTGGTATCAAGTCCCTGTCTACACTCATTTTGCTCAAAACATTCTTCTTCAAAAAGATGGGTTTCAAAGATATCACAAGGGACCCAACTTTCCAAATATTTGTCATCCGGTGGAGAACATGGAGGACTCTCATCACATGAAACCTTTAAGATTGGATTTTCAATTAAAGTCTCGTAGTTATCATCCATCTCAGACGTAAGGGATTCTTCCTCACTTGTATCACATCCCTAGCTATATCCCTCCTCATGATCATAGTCATCATCTTTAGAAAAAAGGTCACAAGGTAGTAAACCTTCCAAACAATCATCATTATGCTCATTTGTAGGATTAGTACCAAAGTTTTTAGTGAGGTTATCTAATTGTTGACTATAATCTTCGACTTGACCCCGGGTTTCTGTGGTGACACGATGGAGCTGTCCAACTGCGTTAATGTACTCTAACTCTCTTGAATATTGTTTTGCCTCTCTCCAACTTTCTCCAGAAATATCATGCATGTCACCTACATAGTTTATGCACTCAGGCTCGCTTGATGATGCTTTAGGACCACAACGCTCTGGAAAACCATGCTCTTGAACATAGCATGCATAATAGCAAGAAGATTCTTCATGAAGGTATTCACATGCCCTACAAAATGGCGTGTGAGTTTCAACCATGTTAGTAGCCTCTAACTGATGAGGAGGCCTCTGTTCATGGTTGGGATTTCTTCTTTGCCATGTTGGTTTTGCAGGGAAGGTTCTAGGAGGTGGTGGAGGTCGAGTTCTTTCAACAGTTATGACCCGATTCTGAACCTCTTTAATCTGCGCTAAGTGCTTCCTTTCCATGTCTTGCATTTTCTTTGTTAGGTCCATGAGCTTCTTTTCATATGTTTTGTTTGATGGCTCTTTTCCTTTAGGTTCCACAGTTTTCAGAGGAGTTGATGATCTAGAGTAACCCTGGATGTTTGACTCTCCTGAAGACTGCATGTTTTTATCAATTTTGATAAGCAAACCTTGAGCTTCAAGCAATGTGGTGGGCTCCTTGTCTCTTATCTGATACTGGATTTTTCCACTTAATGCTTCTATGTAATAATCCAAAGTGGAAGCTGCAGGAGGAGCATAAGTAGTAGGGATGGAATTTGATAACTTTGTGAACCTATCGTTGAATTCATCCATGGTTTCCGTATCAGATTTCTTCATACTAGTCAAGGCTGCCACTTGATGTCTAGGCTCCTTTTTGCTGCCAAATTTTCCGAGGAATGCAGCCTTAAAGGCTGCTATGGTAGTGAAAGAGTTATTCGGCAAGTTGTCATGCCAGTTTCCAGCCTTACCATCCAAAGATAGAGCAAAAATGGTCATGTATACATCTTCATGTTTGTCAGTACCCCTGACATAGGCACCACAGTGTTTTGAAAAATATCTGAGATGTTGCTCAGCAGAGGTAGAGGCATCAGTGCCTGTGAAAGTGACAAGCTTATCAATGGCCTTTTCAGGAACCTCATGGGGTTGATCTGCTATCTGAGTGAAGTTGAGTTGAGTAAAAAACTCACCCATCGTGGAAAGGAAACAATTATTATTTTCAAAATTTTCTAAGTTTTCTTGAAATAAAAGATGGATGTCTGAAACAGACTCATATCCAAGTTCTTCAAGGATCCTATAAGAAGCAAGTTTGTTCAGTCTCCTCTTATAAACCACTTCAGGCTCGGGGGTGAAATGAAGCAAACCTTCAGAGTTTCTTCTTGTTGAATACCTTGAGGTGTTTACTGACAGTGGAGTTGCCAGGTGGATTCAAGTCTAATTTTTGAGAGTGATTGGACTAAAAATCTACCAAAAAAGGGAAAAAAGGTAAAAAACTAAAAGAAACAAAAGTCATCCAGGAACAAAAATATATGTCACCGGCAATAGCGCCAAAAGATGTTGTCCCCCAACTGCACACCAGCAGCAGAAATCTTTCGGAAGCTGTTTCCTCACTTAAGAAAGTGGGAGAGGTGTGACCTTGGGGGCAAGCACAAAGCCAGGTACTGTCACCTACTCCTAGCTCTTTCGTTTAGGCTAACTCCTAAAAAAGCCAAGGGGGGTAGTCCCTAACAAGGAGTTTCTAAGGCTCAATGTGTTTAAGTTAATTTTATGGAAGTGATGTAGATGGGTGTTGTTTAGGAGTTTATTTATGATGAAAGACGATTGCAATTATTATAAATACAAATTTGAACACAGGACAAAGGCAATCCACATTGCTGCACTAGATTAAAAGATGAACAATATGTCGAGAACTTGTGAAATAAACTAGCATTCACAAATAAAGATTTTATAAATCAAAGGACAAATGGTCCAGATAAATAATGATGCATGAAATGACAAACCAGTGCCTTATGGAGTCGAACCTCTGCGATGCTTGAAAAATAATAAAAGTACAAGTCTCGAAATAATGCTAGTGGATGTGTTATGCGATTTCTCTTGGTACGTTTTAAATATTTTAATGGTCTTGTTTATTACGGCTTGTCAAAGGTATCAAAAGATCAACCGGGAAAGCGTTCGAAGTAATTCCGTCCGAGACATGTTGGCCCGTCCAGTATCCCAGGCTGGTTTTCGGTGGATTGACCAGCTAGCCGAGACTCTAAGATAACGAGGAGTTTCGGCGCCCTTACGGAGAATTGACTTTGAATGCTTCCTACAATGCCGGTGCGTTGATTATGGGGTAAAATTTTATTATGTTGTTATTGCGAGCTTAACAAGTCCGTTCACCGTTCTGAGTATGAGCCCAACTGTGAAAGTCGGCAAAGCATAATAGGTGAGGGATAGCAACGAAGTGAATTAATTAAAGGGGAATGTGAGTTGCAAATTTTATTAGGCAAACAATTAATTAAAACCCTCCGACAGAGAGCACTCTTGACTTTGTCTTATGACAAAAGTTCAAGAGTCTTAGCTAAACTATATGCTTGATGCAAGGAATTGCAGTGGGAATGCTCTCCTATAGAGAGTGCTGTTGACTTGGATTCCGGCAAGTTCAAGAGACTTAGAATTAGATTAGTAAATTACAAAGCAAAAGCACATGAAATAAAACGAAAGCAAACAAACTCTCCGACAGAGAGCACTCTTGATCCACCCTACGGTGAGATTCAAGAGATTTTGGTTCTTTTTATTTTTTGCAATATTATATCAAACAAAAACAAACAGAGTTAAATTAAAACTAAGTAAGGAAACAAGAAACTTTTCTTTTCTAACTTTCGTGAAAGTAAACAAAAAAATTTTCAAAAATGAAACTACTTTTTCCTATTCTACTCTAACAAATTACTCTACAAGCATGCAAACATGAAAATGAAAAGGACGATACAAGCTTCCCCCAAATGGGGGAAGAGGGGTGTGGGAGCCTTTATCCCACTTGCTTTTTATTAACTTTTTACAATGCTTTTTTGATGCTTTTGCCTCTTCTTGAATGAGCAGGGTGAGAAAGGGAAAGAGAGAAAAGGGAAGTGTTTTTGTCTTTTTGCTCTTAGATTGCTTCCTTGCTTGCCTTTAGCCTTTGGGCTTTTCTTGATTTTCCTGAAAGTAAGATCTTTAAACATTGAAACGTTATATGTTAGTAAAAAAAAATAAAATGAAACAAAACTACAAACTAACTTTTTTTTAGAAAAAAAGGTAAACTTCTACGGTGAAAAACAGAGGAAAGAGAGAGGAGAAAAAGCTGTGAAATGGAAGAGGAAAAGGCCAAAAAAATAGGCTGTCCAAAAGGGTAAAAGAGGGCTGCAAACTAAGTGAAAAAAGGGGAAAAGAGGGCAGCGAAGAGGGAAGAGGACGAGCAAGCCAAACAAGGCAAGAGAGGGGAAGCCAAAGGATGAAAAAAAGGAACTTAGGGCTTCCTAAAGTAACCGGTAACCAAAGTAAAGATTTTTTGTGGATGGAGCACAAGATAGAGAGAGCTACTCCCAGCTTTCTTTTTGTATCAAAGATGACGAACCCTGTAGGTCCTGCAATCACAAAGTGTTAAACTCAAAATGGTTGTTTTGAAGCATGGGATAGAAGTAGCTGAGCTCACACCCTTCTACAATCTGTGAAGCTTGATAACACACAAAGCTCAATACAAGAAGTGAGATCAAAATATATGCTAGTATGCTAAGAAAATTAAATCAAGATCAACATTACGTATTACTGACTATTCATGTCCATCAACTTTGAATAAATAACCAAATTGAGACAACAAATGGCTATTCTACCATGCCAACAATGGCCTTCTTGAGCTAACAAAATAATTAATAACATGCAAATATTAAAAGATAGGAGTTAGAGACAATATCACCTAAACCATGAGAAATTTACCACATGCAAAAGCTCATAGACCTCCAAAGTCGAATATCTTTATTAACAATTCAAAGCAAATGCTTGATACAATTTTCTCAAAGTAACTCTACCACAAAAGTTCCATTCTAATAGAGCTCAAAGAGCATCTATTTATACAAGAACCAAGCCCCAGGGGCCTTTAATGAACCAGGGATTAAGCTCAGTTAAGTAAGCTTGAACTGTGCTGAAGTGAATGCTGAACTGAGGTTGAACTGCCAACACATCCAATCAAATCGGCATCCAAAATGAAACGGCTTTGAGTTATAATGAAAGCAACTTGTGTAGAATGGGAGCCAAGCCCATGAGGTGGCCACAAACCAAGGAAGTCGCCCACCTACCTATCAGCGTGAGCTCCATCTCCTTTACGAACCGTATGGCAACTCATAATTGGTTGACGTCACCACAATCCATTCCACCATCCACGTGCAAGTTCCATGCTTCATGTATTGGAGTTATATCATGGTTTTAATACAATGCAAAGTTTAGAATCAGTCGTGGAGGGGGCCCACTACACACCCTAGCGTGAGCTTCATCCTCGCTCACGTCACCCTTCCTCTTTTAACAATTTGCAGCATTACTATGTAAATGGAATAATATGCCATTGACCATGGTTTTAAATGGAGAGGGGTCCACTTCACCCACTCATCACATCTCATTAGCGCGAGTCCCCTCACCCTCACATCATCCTCCATGGAAACAATTCGTAGCATCACTTTTAAACCAAAGTTTAAGTCACATTACACCTAGAAAATGATCGCATGAGTTGTTGTGACAGCATGCTATGTCACCTCTCCCCTTTTTTAATTATTTTTGACTTTGGACAATTTTGACTTTGGTGCATTATGTCCACTTTTAACATTTAAATGCTGTTCTGGTGCTCAATTAGCCAATTGATGACTTTCGGGATGCTTCGACTGGCCGACTAATGGTGAAAGTGGCCCTTGAGGTAAATATGCTGCTCTGGGCTTGAAAATGATCCCAACCATGCCAAAAACGGACTCCGGATCACACTTCTATTACATTTTGAAAATTTCCATTTAAACCATTGAAAATGGCTTAAAAAATGGAAAATTTTTTTTTCTCGGAATCCAACGAAACTCTAGGGGGACCTAGTACATGTTCATACGACTCAATCAAAATGCCTACCATGACAAAAAACACTGACACGAAGGCTCTAATAACCTCCCAAGGCCGAAACACCAAGACAACTACCCCAGCTTTGGAGCGAGTGAAAAACTCAGAAATTATTGGTCGTTTGTTCAACAGCCAATAATAACCAAGGGAAAAAACACTCTGGGCTAGTCGGCTTGATGCCCAAGTCTGGGAAGCCGATCCTTTTATAAAAATTTAAATGCTAGGACATTTTTTACAATCTCCCCAAGGGGTTATGAACATGTATTTACAAAAAGTTTCGAACAGACTCCCAGGAAAACGCTGGCAGACTTCTGAATTCTGATCACAAACAAGTGTACTTGTTCAATGCTCTGGCGGCTCACTGAAAAATCTACTAAGTGCAAAATTAGTAGATAACAGAGTCCATTCTCCAATGATGAACTCGTGGCATACTCAAAGTCTTTGGAAGACTTTAAGTATGGCTTGCCATATGGAAGCCACCTTCACCTTTTGTGCATTGATCTTCAACTTCATTTAGATCCAACAAAATATTTTTTCTTACCCATACCTTAGAGTGTCTTTGGCTTAGATTGTTAGTTTTCTGATCTTCAATTTTTCTTTCGTTATACTTCTTCCATGATTCATTAGTTCTCCTTGTTGATGTATATGATGGGCTCACCCTCGGTTGATTCCTTTGACTTGGGCATTCTTTAGCTTTGTGACCAAAACCACTACATGAGTAACACCTCATTGTGTGACAGTTGGTAGCAATATGGCCAAGATGATTACATGTCCAACACCTAACTTTTTCATTAGGGCTTCCAACACTTCTTCTTCCATTGGATCTACATTCCATAGCCTTATGACCAAAATTAGAGCAAGAAAGACAATAGCCATTAAATCTATTTACATACCTTGATGTTTGGCTCCATCTTGGAGTTGTCCTTCTTCTTTCAAATGAATGGCTTTGATGAGTGGGAGTAGCTTTGTGAGGTACTTTTGAATTTTCAATTTCTTTGTTGGCATGTGCATGTGCATGAACAACCTTGCTGGATTCAGCTTCAGGAGTTCTGGGGGACCACAAGACTTCTTTCAATTTGTCATCTTCCTTCTTAAACCCAAGGCCAGACTTGTCAGAGCTAAGACTTTGGCACTTTAGAATTTCATCCAGGATGACTGAACTTTCATTGAACTTCACATGATCTTTTGACTTATCAATTTTCTTTCTAAGATCAACAATTTCCATTTCAAGTCTCTGATTTTCTTTTTCTTTTTCTTCTAGCTGAAACTTCATAACATATTCTGTTCTCTTAGCTTCCTCCAACAGAACATTTAGATCAGTATTAACCCATCTTGCTTCTTCAAGATCTTCAATCTCTTCTTGCTCTTTTGCTAACCCAATCTTCAATTCCTTGATTTCATCATTTTGATCTTGCAGCTTAACTTGCAAGTCTTTGTTCTTGAGTTTTAACTTCATTAGCAAAGCTTGTCTCCTCTTTGTATTTTTCAAATGACCTCAAGATTTTATTCTTGAGTCTTGGATTGGATCTAAG
The DNA here is from genome assembly GCA_001517045.1 of Pseudotsuga menziesii. Lineage (NCBI taxonomy): Eukaryota > Viridiplantae > Streptophyta > Pinopsida > Pinales > Pinaceae > Pseudotsuga > Pseudotsuga menziesii. The sequence goes on along the minus strand of LPNX010365876.1, from coordinate 316,391 downwards.
ATCAATATCTGTCAAAGTGCTTGTAAATGCATTCTTTGCTTTCAACAAAACTTCTTCTTCATCTTCTGTAAGAACAACTTCATCATCATTACATTCAGAGTTATCATCCATTGGAGAGTACTTACCTTCACTTGTATCTGAAGCTTGTACCTGCTTTTCTTCTTGCTTTTCATCCTTGACTTCTGCTTCCTTTTCTTTGTCTTGACTCCTCCTTTGGTGTTCTTCTTCCAGCTTGAACCAGAGATCCTTGGCTGAAGTGTACTTTCCAATGCTTTCTTTGATAGGACTTGAGACTCGAGAGTGCGTCCATCAATAACTCCAATGCAAGTTTATTGTCTTTCTCAACTGTCGCGTTTGTCTTCTTGCTGGGCTGGTTAGGTGGATTAACCACTATTTCCCAAACACCGAATTTCTTCAAGTAACTTTTCATTTTACTTCTCCATCCAAAATAATTTGATTTTTCCAAGATTGGAACTTCGTGGTCAGTGAGTTTTGTTGATCCTTCCATATTGTGTCCCCAAATCCCTTCAAGCTTGTTAGTCTTATGTTGAAGGGCCGGCTCTAATACCAATTGTTAGACACAATGGCTCACCGAGAGGGTGGGGGGGTGAATCGGTGAGCTTGGACTTACTTCAATTTTAACTTATTCAAACTCTAAAACTTAAGTCATCATTTCACATTCAATTCAACACCATATTCATCAATAGACTATGCTTCAATAATCAATTCATTCATCAAATAAAACACATAATCATCAACACATTGCACAAGAGACACAAGATATAATGTTCGTAATCTTTTTGTATTTCAAACGGCTACGACTGTGAGGTAAATCAGCACCTACTGATACAAAAGCACCTACTTCTATCCAAGACTCTGCTTGGTCTTTTCTTAGATGCTACTAAGAAAATAGTTACAAGACCCAGCTTGTATTACAAGTACATATTTGTCACATTACATCTCATACATCATTGTCAGTCTTGTCACCAATTTGATCGCTCTGTCATTGACCTCTGCTCATCTCTGTTCAACAACTTGTCATTGGCTTGTGAAGATCATCATAGCACATTATCACTTCTCATGTCATTAATTCTGTCATCTCAATCAAGTCACTGTCAAGTTGCTTCTGCTGTGTCTATCATTGATGCCACTGTTCGAGTCAATCAATCACTGTCATCAACTTTCACAGGAAATGCATGTCAAGAGAACTTCCTATCACACATTTCATCAAAAAACCAACTGCCGCTCATCATGTTGTCACTGTCATCACTATCGTGTCAATTTGTCAAGCCAAGCCAAGGCTCACAAAAATCAGTATGCTGTGAATTTGTTTACTGTTGTGGCTTTGTTACTGAGGTCAGTACAATGTTCTACTACTATAAGTAATGCCATTTTAATATGCTTTCAAATCTATTTAAGATTTCAACCACCTTTGGATATACCAGCCTTGACTCAGATCGGACTTTCATCCTTTTGCTTATGCTTCTGTGGTTTGATCAAAGCTTCAACAACTCCATGCTTTTGCTACTACTGTTCTACTTTCTGCGGCTGCTGCAATTTCTATACAATCAAAGATGTTTACTGTATTTCCATTGTGGCTTCCTCTGCGATTAACCCAAAGTCTGCACTTAAACTTTATACTGTGGGTGCCTCAGTCACCCACGAGTTTGCCTTTATCTACCCGGAATTCAGAGAGGATGTACTCATAAACTTCCAAATTTCAGACCTCCAACTGCTGACTGCTGCTGCCCACGAATTTCCTCAGTGAACAGCTCGCTATTTCAGAGCAATCCTTTGTTTAGTTTGACTGCGGCTACCTCAGTGATATACGAAAATTCAAAGCCTTACGATTTGCAGACTACTACAGTCTTGCTTCACTCAGCTGCTGCAAAATATACTCATAAATTTCAGGGCTATCACAAACAGCCTTACCACGGATTTTCCTCAGATTGTGACCCAAAATTTTAGAAAGAAAAGACTTAAAAAAACATTTTACACCCTCTTACTATGGCTACCTCTATTGTATACGAATTTCAGAGCTCAATCGAATTATTTCTTTTTAACTTCAAATGAGAAACATTGACTTGGTATTTATACTCATTTTCCATAGGATTTGTGTCGACTTGTCAAAAGCAATTATTTATTTTTATTTTTATTTTAATTATATTTCTTTTGGGCTGGGCCGACTTTATGTACTCATCATTGATTTATTAAATAATTTGATGAGGGTTTCTTTAGCAGACCAACTTTGCAAAGAGCTTCATTTAGGGCTACTTGACATCTTTACGTCCATACAAGCTTATGCACCATAAGCACCACGAGCCAGATAAGGATTATTATACAATGCTTCAAGGTTTCCATGTCTTCCTTGTTTGCCGTTGTTGATGTCATCTTCAAATGACTACATATGGGTCATTTGGCACATTAGGTGTTCCAATGGCTCAATGCCCACATCCAAGGTTCTTCATGCCATATCATCATCCTTTATCATCAACCTTTATGCTTTCCTGGTCATTGATCATGTACTCCACGTCATCACTTTGTCATTAATGTGTTGTCATCAATGACAATCATATTCATCAGGGTGAGGGTGGACCCCTCCCTATTTTGTTAAAAACTTATATTGTTTTGATTCTTTGGTTATATCAAATTGGAGGCTATCGTATGGTTTTGAACCTCTTTTGATCATTCACATCTGTAAAATCACATGAGGATGAGGAGGACTCGCACGTGTGGGAGGTTGGTGGAGTTTTGGGTGTGTTGGAAGTTGGTAGCTGGTTGGTAGAGTTTGGTAAGAGAAGTGTCAGTCACCTTCTCTGTCCAACTCAGTTCAAGCTCAGTTCAACTCAGTTGCACTCCAGGTTGATTTTCAGTTGGTTGGTGCTCCTCCTGGGGCTGGGTTTTGTTATCAAAGCGAGGCCTTCTTCCTCATTCTAGGGGGAAGCAAGGGACCTTTGCTCATATGATTGTAATTGTTTATCTTTGTTATGAATAAAGTTGAGTCTTTGGAGGACAATCTGCTGGTGCAAGAATTTTCATGGTGAATGCTTGGCTTATAATCGAGGTGATATATGTGTAGCTTCAATATTGTTTATGCAAGTTTCATTATCTAGCTTAGAAGGTTATATTATAATCCATAGAGTAGGCATTTGAAGTTTCAATTTGCTTACTTATGTGTAGTTATATAAGATCTAAGAGTTGCATTTTGTAGTCGGTTAGACTTGTGCACTTTTGTTCTTGTTTACCCTACTAGATCTAATCACTTGCTTAAAGGTTTTTGTAGCTTTGCAGATCACCAAACGTGAAGTAGAGATCGGAGCTCGGTTGCATCTTATCTTTCTTCACTATATTTTTATGAATCTAACGTTTCTTGTTCCACTGGCTCTCTCCTTTCTCAAATTTGTTCAAGCTTGGGCTTGAGATCTTCCTTCTTCATCCTCAAAATTTCAAACTATTTCTTCCGGTTACGTTTTTGCTTCATAACAAGTAGATTTAATATTTCAAGTTTATCATTTTATCTCTTGTTATATAGATCTAAGAAATTTTCCAAGTTTACCTTATCAAAAGCTTAGATCTAGCCTTTTTAGCTTGAGAACTTGAAATAGTATTTTCTTTCTATCTTTCGGCAAGTACTAGGTTGTATTTTCTTATTGTATTTTATTGACTAACCCACTAATTTACAAATACATAGCTTGCTTGTTTTTGCCTTTTCATGACAGGTTAAGCGGGAATGCTGGTGAAATTTTGAGGTTTCAGGCTCCTCAAATCACTTATAATTCCCCCTTCATCATTCCCCTTCTCTGGCAAGATTTGTAATCCTTTTTTATCACTTTCCAAGATCAAAAGGAAACCCCATTCATAAAAAAAAATATTGTAATAAAGTTAATAAAAAGCAAGTGGGATTACGGTTCCTACAACCCCTTTCCCCCATTTGGGGGAGGCCTGTATCACCCAGTCTGTGATCGATCTTTGATTTACCGCTTTCTTTAAGTTTATATTAGTTCAAGATTTTGCATCTAGTTAGATCTAATTTCCAATATTTATGTGTTTGCTTTTTTTGTAAATCTAACCCAATCTTGACTTCCCAAGTAAGGCTTTGTCTTGAAAGAGATCCCTGACTGTAGTTTCCTTATATGCCAAACTGATATACTGTTTAGAATAAAGCACAAGCACACAATCCGTCCGTCAAGGGTTGTATAGATTAGATTTTCCTTTTCTTCAAAATTGGAATAAACATTTGCCTCTACCATGTATGCTCTACTCCTCGCGGCTTAGTCTGAAAATTGGGGATATCAAAAGCGGTATTGTGCATTCACTAATCCCTCACATCTAATTAATCAATTCACATTAATAAAATTTACAGCCCTCGAACATTACAAAAATCCGGCGTAACTAACCTAAAGAACAATGGGAAAATTCTTCAAGGAAAGCGGGAACAACTAGAAAGTGACCATGGGGTTCCGTTAGGATGCATCCTTGTAGTGTTGAACCCCCCCCCCCGACTCCATCTAGCTTACATTTTCTTGTGCGGAGCAGCTTTGCTCAAAATCCGGACATATTCCTAGTACCTCATGATATATCGAGAATCCCATTTCCCCTTAACTCACTCATCATTGAATAAATTAACACTGTCTAATACACTGCAAAACATTTATCATTTTCAACAACACTTATTTACCTTGAGTTCATTTTTGGCACTGGTTTAATTTGTATCCATATTTTTGTTTTCAGTCTTATCATGTTATGAATGCCATATCTCCTTTTATGCTGTCAAACTAAACTATAAATTGCATTATCTTGTTTCAGTGAATCACTTATAAACTCCTAACAACCATCTCATCCATAACTTAATAAAATCTTGAGCCTTAGCAACTCTTTAATAGGGACTACCCCCCTTGGCTTCGTTAGGAGTGGCCTAAACGAAGGAGTCAGGATCAGGTGACAGCACTTGACTTGAGACTTGCCCCCAAGGACGCACTTAGCATCTTGAATATTTTTACTGCGCTAACCCCCCTAGGTGCATGAAAGGTGGCAACAACTACAGTCTACCATCATTGGAGATTGAAGAAGGTTGAAACTTGAACTTGTCACCACCATTGGAGAGCAGGAGCCAAAGAGGTAGGCTCTACAATCTTTCTTGTTGATTTTCTTTGTGTTTGGAAGTTTTTGAACTTTGATTGCTATATTCAATCATGATTCATGAATGCTTGGAATATAAATTCTAGAGTCTATACACTAGAATGTACATTGTAGATGTTCCTCTCCTACTCTTTCCCATGCTTCCTCCCTCATTCTATTGTAGGAAACAGGTTAAATCTCTAGTTCCATCAACCGTGATGATGGGTTTATGGTTTATTTTGTTGGTTCCATTTGTTATTTTGATGATGGTGATTGGAAATCGGAGGAGGAATGTGGGAGGGGATGAAGAAGTGGGAAGTGGCACATACCATGGAGAGGAGGAGGAGGAGGAAGATGAGGAAAACCGACAGAAAACCAAAGAGGACACCACACCCTTGTGGAAATATGTCACAAGGCAAAGAGGAGGCAGAGGGGGTGGAACCTGCTGTTGCCTAATTTGCACCTCGGGTCACGTGGTAGAAATCTTCAAGCCACTAGGTGCGACCTTGAGGGCAAGTAAGAGTCAAGTGTTGTCACTTGATCTTGACTCCTCCATCTAGGCTCTCTCTTAGCGAAGCCAAGTGGGGTGGTCCCTAGTAAAATAATCTAAGGTTGTTTTAATCTATGAAAATAAAACAACTAATCTAGGAGATGTAATGATATGAAATATTGCAACTAAAATAAATTTGCAAAAATTAATTAAATCACCAACATATAAATGACATTCACACAACACATCAATTACTTTAAATGCTCAGAAATAAATGATACGATAAAGACCAATGTTGTTAGAGTGCTTGCGTGAAAGAGGGTTGCTAGTGATGTCTCAATAAGTATTTCAGTTGTCTCAGTTGGTTCCTTTTAAATTAATTAGATGAGTGATTAAGGAGTGGGTTGATTGTTGGTCAATTTTATTAAAAATGTGGTAATGATATAATTATTAAGGGAACAGGGGATTCCAAATATACCCGAGGAGTATGAGGAATATGTCTCGATTTACTATGAAGTGGCTCTCACAGTGAAGCGTGGGCTAGATAGAGTCGTGGGGTTGTGTTCAACACTACACCAACAAGGGTGTAGCCTAATGGGTGCCCACGGTCACTTTCTAGTAGTTCCCGCTTCACTTGCTGGATTTCCCCACAGACGAGTAATTTCGAGAGGTGCCAAATTTTTACTTTGGAAATTTTAGTTGGAGTGTGAAACTAATTACTAGTCACTCCAATCCCTTTCTGACTGTCCCACCGATCCAAACAACGGCTTGCAGTGTTCACAAGAGCATACGAGAATTGAAGCCTTGTTTATTTTAAGAGTTTTAAACCTTAATATGAATTGATTAAAATCTTAGTATCGATACTCTCGTTTCTGAGAACACGGTTGGATTCGTTAATTTTAAAGCAAGAAAGTAAAAACTTGAAAAAAATGAGAAAATAAAAAAAAATGAAAAAAAGATGCAAATCCACCCTAGGGGGATAGGGTGTGGGCACTTGGCTGCCCACTTGCTTCTTTTTTTTTTACAATGATTATGATAAGAATATTTGTGCTCCTTTGTAGGATAGGAAACACAAATTTATAAGTTTTAAGGCCTTGGAAAAATGGCCATAGAAAAAGAAGTAAGAAGAGGGGTCTCCGGATAACTTAGATCTTCAAAATTTGTCCAGAGTGCCTCTCTACTTGATCATCAATTGCTGCAAAACAACAAGTAAAGTTATGCTAAAAATATGGATTATGCAATTAAAACATAAAAAATTTAGCATAAAAAAAGTACTTTCAAATATAAATTTTGCAAATTTTGACAAGTACTTGCTTGAGTTTAGATCTATAAATTATAACTTTTAAAATCAGATTTGAATTGTTAAGTGCATATAAAAATCAGATTAGTATGATATTCTTTAAAGTATGAATAAGATTTAACTATGCACAAAGAACTAGTAACCGGAAATTTTAAAATTTATGTGATAGAGAATGTGAGAAAGAATGCCCCAAAAGCTTGGAAACTTTGGGCAATGGAGTCCTCAAGTGGAGAGCAGAGGGACTTAGATCTTCTTCAAATGAACGTAGAGGTATGATGGAATCAAACAAGAACCAACACTCCTTTACGCCAGATATCGTTCCACAGTTTGAACAATGACTACACCAAAGCGTTATATCCTGGAGTACCTATGCAAAAGACTAGAACGTATGCATACAAACAAGTAAAGCATACAAATCTAAGATCTACTCACATAAATAACTCAGAGAAACAAATAAGACGTGACCCCTGTAATATTGTCCTTCTTTGTATGCTAGATCTCTGCAAAAGAATGAATGTTGTGAAGAGCTAATGATAGATCTGAGTGATCTATCCAGAAGTGATTAGGGCAGATAGATTTCATTGCCGAAAACACCTGTTAGTTGATGGCTCACGCCCTCAATACCAACTTGTTGCTGCGGCTACTGCTGCTGCTGCTCTCGAAACCAATCTCCAAAATGAATAATGATAATAGATGCCTTTTTTGGTTCGACTTATCTTCTTATATATCTTTTGTTAAATTTTCATATGCTTAACTAAGACATCAGAATATCATTTGATTTTTCATAATAAAAGCATATAAAACAGGATCACTGAAAGAAACAGCATCACAAGAACAACACAGATTTATCCTGGGAAAACCCTAAAGGGAAAAACCCAGCAAAAGCTTCCTCAATATAGATGCCCCAAAAAGGGAAAAAGGTAAAACCAACAAGGAGATCAAAAACCTGATTCTCCTCCTTCTCCAGCAACTTCTCTCCTCCACAAGTGCGCTATTCCAAGTGAGTGTGTGTGTCAAGTGAGGAGCACTACACCTCTATTTATATTCATCCGTTCACTTAAAGTTTACTCAATTAACATGTCGGCTTAAGTTAATTCATGTAGGCTCGAGTTACACATGTAGGCTCAAGTAACCACACTGGGGTGCTGATGACCCACCTTTACAATTTGAGGGGACTACCTCATGACTCTTATTAGTTCTTCCGATTAGGAGCATCGGGGTACAATGAAATACAAATGGTTCTCTCGGTTGGACCATCGGGGACCACAAAAGATACATAAAGAATATTCTTCGAAGTTACAATATTTCAACATCTTTTAGGGTTTAGATATAGCTTTTAGGGTTTACATGACTTACTTTTGCATGCATGCAAACCTAATTGCTCATTGATGCATGCAATATGAAATAAGGCCCGCATGCTTGTTGATATCTGCTCCAATGGCCTTCTGTAATGTACTGATGATCTAATAACATTGAAGTGATGTTCCTTTATGCTCCTAGTGATATTATTCCTCAGTTATTCCCTTTTCTTTAATACCCGTTCGAACCTATGGGAATAAAATAGGTTAACGGGTGTCCCTGGGTGGTTTAATTAAAAGAGGACATTACACATACCCAAATTGGCTCCTAGAGTAAGATTGCACTCCAACACCATTTGTATCCATTGATAATTGAAGCACATCCACCGTACGAGCTTGGGCACCTATAGTAGCGGTTGTACCTTCCTAGGACAAGCCCTTCACAACATCTACATCCTTTCCCAAGACAAACCTTGTAGTTTTGGTTGTCATAGCTGTACCTACAGTCATACCATCTCCTAGAACAATACCTGCAGTCGTACTAGCTCCTAAATCCATACTTGCAACTTCTCTCCTACGTATCTGTACAACATCCAATCTCCACGCCTGTGTTATCCTTTGTTATTGTATGTTATCCGATCTCCATGCCCGTGCTATCCTTTGCAACAATACCACACCCGATGTTATATTTCTTCCTATCCCTGTGTCTATCCTATCTCTCCCCATCACCATCTCTCCTAGTTGCCATTGTATCCTCTCTGTCAGCTGCCATACTTAAAGAGACCAATGTTTTCTATATACATGAAGAACACAATATCAACAATAGTTGACCCTGGAAGTTGGAAGAACTTAATTACAAAAACCTGGGTTAAGTAACTTTGCTTGAAGATGTTGCCACATGAGTAGCTGTACTCTAGAATATAGACACAAGGCATATGCTCAAGAGCAATTATAATGATACTGTCTTACTGGACACTTTATAAGCCGTGCTAACCTCATTACTTTTGTTAACCTACCCCTCTCTTATTGATCACTCAATCGGAGTGCCTCGTATAACAGAAGGGTTCAGACACTAAATTTGTGATCGCAACTTAAATAGAATATAGCTTTTACAACCTTGCATCCATATGAGAAGGCAAGTATTGATTAGCATTGGCCTATTACTGTTAAGATTTTCTATTTGGAAGTTTGTACCTGCTATGCCAATGTTCACTATTTGTGCAGCTAATTTGCTTGGTTATATATTTGTGACGGCACATGATTATTGGTTTGCAAATCTATAAAAGATATCTGAAGCTTGAAATTTACAGGTTTGAGCCTACAGAAGCTTCAATGTTAGAAATCAACTTGAAGGGAGAGGTAGATATCAGCTCATTCTGTAAGCACATCAAAACTGTAATAAAGGATCTCGACCTGGATGCCAATATTTCTGATGCAGAAGAAGATTATCAAGATTCAAGCTTGATTCCACAAGCAGATCAACAATCTACATTCATTTCATTTTCAGAGAAGGGGAGCAAGAATATGTTTGCTTGTAGAGTTGAATCTATTGTCAGTTCTGATTATGTAAGTGTTTTTACTTTGTCTATAGCATACGTGAAAAATATGTTCAGAATTGTTGACATTGGAAATATCTGACCCTCTCATACTCTAGTTGTTTCTGATAATATTCTAAAGGAAAAATAACAAAAGAAAAGAATATGCAAACATTTCACTTCATCCTTGGCAAATTTGTTGGCAATATTCACTTTAACTATATTTCAATTTTCAAATCTATCATAATATGTTATATTTATTTGATGTTTCAAAGTTTCTCTTCCTGTGGACTTAGGTTCTTGACAGTAATCTCCACTTTGATGATGCCTTCACTCCGAATGCAAGAGAACAATGCAAATTCATGGGAGAGTTCACAGAAAAAGAACTGGATAATCACAGACCTTGCAAATATAGTGGAAATGAAGAACTTCTTAATATCTCTTTTGGGAGGACACCGCTTGTAGGCTTTGAAGTCCAGACTATTGGATCTGATCACCATTGCAGGTCTTCTGTATTTGAACATTCAGGTTTTCCAGAACAAATTGAAAAACAGAAGATTTCCCAAGGGCTAGGACAGGGAGATAACACTTATTGGATTAATCAGGAAGCTAAAATTTCTGAAGATGTAGATTCCATTGAAGAGTTCTTGGATGATGCAACAGAGAGTAGTACATTAGAAGTCAATAGAAGTGCAGTTAGTAAAACAGAGTACAATAGGTTTACTGAGTCCTCTACGATGGTTGAGACTGTTGATTCAAATAGAGTCTGTAAGTTTCTTAGCATTTTTTCTCTTGGTCTATTTTGGATTAACATGCAGGGAGTTTTTGCAACTAACCTATATGTATTTGCCATTTGGGATGCCCATTTTAATGAATTTTTTATGAATTTGGATGTGGACAGCAGATTTGTTGGGAATAGAAGACTCTTTTCAATATGGTCAATTGCAAGAAGTGAGTAATCATGATGAATTGATTTCTTTTTGTGCTCTTCTTGCAACTGTCACTAAGATTATGAATGGCTTGCTCACTGGTATAAATTGAAGCAAATTCACATTTCTGTTTAGACAATTCTATGCTTTGCAGAAATAATTCAGAATTGTAGATGGTGGTTAAGAAATCTGAACAGAACCAATAATCTTCCTTTTGTTCATTTGTTAACAGTGTCACTATTACAAAATCAGTGACTGACATATAGAGGAAACCTGTCAAGTACTTGACTGAAGCTGGACAACCTACTTTAGGTTGAAGCGAAACTAATTTTTGAATTGGTTATTTTTCCTTTACAGAATCATCCCAGTGCGAGCTTTGGAATATATTTAAGTTCTAAGGAGTTGGTCAAGTTTCGTAACGCAAAATTAAAGCAAAGTAGAAAAAAGGTACAATGGTAAGGAATTTTAACCGATGTCTAATAAAGGAGAATAATGTCCATTGTGGTTGTTTAATTGCATTTACTGATTGAGATAATTTAATTAATGGAAAGGAAAAGGGCGACCTTATATTCATGGATTGTTTCTGACTTTGACTTGTGGTTAAGTTAAAACCACTGTATTTGTTTGGGAGTCCAACTCTCTCTCATGTTACATAATCTATGCCTTTTGTTTTAATGTTCATGTGGAATGTCTAAGCATGTTGTTTTGTTGGTAAACATTAAGAATGAAATTTAGTTTTGTGCATTATTGGTTGTGGACCAGGTTGCACTCTAATTGATGGCCCTAGTACATTGATGGATTGACAAAGAACTAGTCAACAACCTATTATCACGAATCTTGTAGTTGCCTCGTGAGGTGATCCTATTCAGGACGGCAGAGGAAAGGCAACCAAAGTCGGTACTTACAATATCCAAGACTCCCGAAAGAACTCAAATGTCACACCAGTCGAGGATACCGACACTTTAGACTCGGTGAAAATACAGAGCTTAGGGGGCATCCCTATGACCAAGAAACCCTAAAACAAGGAAATTGAACAAGTGGAAGATGCAAACTTGGTAGAATCTCTTAGTGGGATGGTTAATTATAATTTAGAACAATTACCAAGAGATTTCGAGCATCCAGGTGAAAAGCCCCAATTTTACATTAGGGTTTTAAGCAGAAAAATGGGATCGAAGGAAAAATGGTCTAGTTTAATGAAATTGGATACTCAAAGTGATTGTTGGATGTAAGATTAAGCGAATAACACTGAAACCAACAATACCTAGTTTGCGGTTTGTGAAATACCCACTTCCCCCAAGGGGGGCGTTTTTACCTAAGTAGCAGGCTAGTGCTTTGGATGGGAAAAATGAATTCCTTTTGTGATGAAAATTTAAACTTAGGGGTTTTATGTTTAATCCAAAGTGGGTTTTAAGTTTTATAGCTCGCTGCAAGCTAGAACCTATAGATCTACGAAATGAGGGTTTTAATATAATAGAATGATGAGTAATGAAGATACAAAAAATAAAGGAAGAAGAACTTAGCTGTGAAACATACCTGGATCTTGCAGATGAATTGAGAAATGATGAAGAATGCCGCTTTCTCGTTGAAATGAACTTTTCTAAGGAAGATCTTGTTGTTATTGTGCCACAGCCACTCACCCTAGTGCTTCCTTCAACCTGCTGGATCAGAGAAAATCAAATGATCACACAAACGAACGAGATCTGCAGAACACAGAAAAGAAAGGGAATAAAAAATCATAAAGAACAAGATACTCCCAGTTGCCGCTCTTGACCGACGTGCATGTGTCAAAGCCCAAAAGTATGCACACCGGCCTGATGGCAACTGCGAAAAGAGCAGCTACTGTCACCACACTCCTCTCTTCCTCGCTTCAGGTTGGCTCTTCTCCAACTCAAGGGGGGCTTCCCTAAGGTTAGGATCACTAACGCAGGTGCAATGACGGACATGGTGAAATGAAGAGGCTGCCTTAGAGAAACAATTGTAGCATAGGTGTGATGATTGAATGTTGATGAGAAAGAGAGAAAGATAAATCCTCACAAATGGACCAGTGTCGGTATACCAGAGGGAGAAATGGAGTCAAAGGAGAACCCACGAGGGCCTTGTGTCAATGATGCAGCCACTAGATCTGCTTCCTCCTAATTGCAGAAGATGCGCTATGCAAACAAAAAAGATACCACACAATCAAACTTGATTAAATGTGCACATCAATACTCGTGTATGCACGCTCACAAAGAGAAAAGGCTAGCAACTACTAGGAATTTTCACCTTTCAATAAGATGATAACATTCTAATGCAAACATAGAAAGGAAAAAAGGCCTCTAGCAACAATCGCTCATTCATACAAGTTCACGCCACACATCACAAAGAGTGCTCAACTGAACAACCATAAAACCCAAAACGATATTTTTTCTATTAAGCTCTGGAGAAAAATCCAACTAGTTTTTCCATGATTACAAAGGAGAAGGCAAGTCCTTTTATAAACCTCATAGCCATTCTCTTTTAAAAAAAAACAATAATAATTAAAAAGCGAAAAAGGTGGATGAAGTTTAGATCCACTTTTTCCTCCACTAAACCAAAGAGTAAGTAACCCTTTATTAAAAGCAATCTAACTTGACTACAAGTTTTATCCTCCAAACGTGGGCCACCAACTGCAACCAGATGGTAGAGGTCGACTGGGTATTTCCAAGTGGGTTTCCACAAGCAGCTGAACTGTTAACCAAACATCGACTCAGCAGGTGATGCTCTCTTTGACTCCAAACGCAAAAATTGAAAATGTGGGTCCACGAAAAATTTGCCACCTGTGAATAATCCAAATTTGTGGGTAGATTGAATATACGCCCTACAAACTGCTGGTAAGAAAAGACGCTTTGAAGACGCCATGTTCTGAAGTGATTCGTTGAAACCCAGGCTCACTGGCGATCGCGTGAACCACCATTTAAGTGGCTGATCGTTTTATTTTTAGAAGATACTACTCGATCCCAACAACAAATCTGCCAAGTAACTAACAGAGATCTCAACACATCCGGCTGCTAATCAGAAGGGTCCAATCTCCACGCCATCACGCACTTGCATCGACTGCCAAATATCTCAAACCAAGCTCCACACGAATATATTCCAGGCAACTGGAAAAGAAAAACGTGGAACTCTTCTTTGTAATTCATAGCCCAAAGGAAATACAAAACCCAACTCCACGTAATCGCAAAAAGCATATTCATCTTCCCGCAGTCAAACAGTGATGCTGACCACCGACTACCAAATGAAATAATAGACGGCCCGCAAGTTACTCCATAACTTCATCCTAAAATCGCGAGCTTACCAATTTGTCACACGATGGCTGCCGATAAGATGAACTCGTTTGATCAAAATAGATGGCCACGCTACGACTGTGAAAACATTTATCTGGTTGAAAGGAAGCTGCCGGCAACTCCTTGATTTAACGCCACAATATCTGTGGACAACTGCTGTAAAAAACCGGCTAATGCGATTTCCATCAGCGTGAAAGGTGCAGGATTTGTGGGTCCACAGGGTGGACACTCGCTGCCCCAAACTCCAAGCTGCAACAAGATGATACCGTAGGCAAATCACTCTGGCGCTCCAAGACTCCGTGTGACACTATCCTCGGCATTTGAAATGATGATAGCGACCACTATCCATTGAACTTGGCATCATCGGCGACAGAACTGCTCTACGCTGCCACATCACCAGAGAGAAAAATATTTTGTGCAACATGGAAACTGCTCCACGCCAACTGTCAACCAATTTTAATTCGCGGGCTGCTTCAGAAATCAAAGCATGAGTGCACATGTGCCGTTACAATCTGCGAAATGCGATGACCTTGAAGGTTGAGAAGATTTTTATTGGGGTGCTCTGTTTGATGATCCACATAAATTACGGTTTCTTTGGGTTTATATGCAGGAATCGTAGCGGTGCACGAGTACTTTATTTAGGATATCCATGGAATGGCCCTTCAACAGGGGCGGCTCTATCACAGAGATTACGATTTCCTGAATCTCGCTCTTTCATTCTGTAGTCGAACTCTCCAACCTTTTTATGGAATATCGCTCAAAATCATCACTACTAATGCCTGACAATGCTTCTAATTCAACGTCCAGCTGATCGTTGACTCTATTGCTTCCATGGGGCAGAGTTTGAATGTAATCAGCTTGGCATCCATTGAAGTCTTCGTTAAGCCGTTCCTCCTGACACCAATTTATTCATATAAAGCTAGCCTTTGCAGTTTCCAGAAAGATTGAGTCACGAGTTTTGATCTTGAGTATCAAATGCAAGTGGCTTCATCCCATAGTCATAAGGAACAGTAACAGTACTCTGCTTTACAGATATACAACAACAAAATGAACCAATGCTAGAACAGATTGAAATTGTTTCCTGAACCTCCGTTGCTTTTCCATAACTGACTTCCCCTTTTCTTTGAAATTTGAACACGTTGATGTGTTTGCACTCTGTGGAGGGCTATATTTCAGCTGAAGATGAACCCTTAGCAGCGACTGATGCGCAAAAACTCACGATCTTCCCCTGCTGCTTTGTGGACAACCCAATCAAAATGAGGTGGTAACATCTGGCTGCATGAGAAAACCAATACTTCTGGGTAATGCAGACCAAACTAACTGTGCAGTGGGGATGGCTCAATTCACATCCAAAACCATATGCTTTATTACATACTTGAAAACAAAAGGCATAAACCAAACAATAACGTAAATGCTCATGCAAGAGCTTTATTCATCGTACCTATTCTAACTTAACCATGTGAAAAGACCATGCTAAGTATAATGATACAACCAATGGATCCATCTCAGCTCCTCATTAACAATAGAACCTTTTCCCCTGTGTTTGGTCATTAACCAAAACAAGGTCTCATAAAATATGTTGTAAATGTGACCTGGAAATGCCATCAAAGTATGGCCAGCATTAAAAAACTCATGATGCAAACGTAAGCCATCTCTAAAATTTTCAATCATATGGCACGTTGGAGTGCATGCTTCATCAATATAACACTGAAGAGGGCTGAAATAAGCAATGGGAAGCCCTTATTCAATCGGACTTTTGTCATTCAAGAGCCTCTCGTGAGGAAGATCTACAATATAAGTGTTATTAATTTCAAGATATACTTGAGGTAGCTTCTCATCTTCAACATGAAGCTGTTCATAAGCTTGGGGAAGCTCAAGAGCCTCTCGTGAGGAAGATCTACAATATAAGTGTTATTAATGTCAAGATATACCTGAGGTAGCTTCTCATCTTCAACATGAAGCTGTTCATAAGCTTGGGGAAGCTCAACATCTTCTATTACGACCGTGTCAAGAGGTTGTTCAGAAATATCTTCAGAGAAGGGCCCATGTGACGCTTCCTCAATAATGATATTTTATTCAAGATGCTTGCTTTGATCTTCAACGTTTTCTTCACGGATTTCCTCTTCAGAATCAAGTTGTGTCCTAGAGAGGAGGGCATCATACTCTTTGGCCAACTGCTCAATCTCTTCAATTGTTCCTTCATGCCAACAGAGGAGAAACTTCTCAAAAAACTTTGCCATTGAGTCTATGCTTTCGTCCCAAAGGTCATTAACCAACTTTGTGCATCTCCCTCCAAGGTTAAAGCAAATACAATCATGAGATCATCCTCATGGTAAACCTTGAGATCTGCCATCAACTTGCAGAAAGAAACAATATGGTGGATCGCCGAGTCATCGTCATTTCCAAAGAACTCTGGAACAATTCTAAGTACTCCTTTATAGCAACTATTAGGAAATCCATGGATACCTGAGAAATCTAGTGGGGCGAAGGCTCTGTGCAAGAGAGCACGAAGTGCTTCCATTTTATCATCCATATTCTCAAATAATGAAGTATCGAATCTGCAATATACATTTAGTCATACCTCAAACTGAACTGTGGAGTCGCCAAGGTGAGCTTGAAAACCTTCTAATTTATGAGTGTGCTCACCTCTACACCAAAAAAGTCTTCAGATCTGCAAAAAGACAAGGGCTTCGTCCCTTTGTGGAGTCGCCATGTGAGAATCAGGATCTGCAATATGATCTCCCACAAATGTCAATGAAGCAAAATCTTCAAAATTCGAGAATTGGACTTTGTCCTCGGCAACGGCACCAAAAATGTTGCCGCTCTTGACCGACGTGCGTGTGTCAAAGCCCAAAAGTAGGCACACCAACCTGATGGCAACTGCAAAAAGAGCAACCATTTTCACCACACTCCTCTCTTCCTCGCTTCAGGTTGGCTCTTCTCCAACTCAAGGGGGGCTTCCTAAGGTTAGGATCACTAAGGCAGGTGCATTGACGGACAGGGTGAAATGAAGAGGCTGCCTTAGAGAAACAGTTGTAGCATAGGTGTGATAATTGAATGTTGATGGTTAGAGGACCGAAGGAATGTTATTGCTTGTATTGTATTGTTTACAATTTGGAATAAAGAAGGCTTTGGAGGCAAGATCTATGGTGTAATGATTTTCATGTGTGGATGGTGATTGTCAAGTGCTTGTTATCACTCGCCTTGTAGTTGCCTGTGTGAGGTGGATCCAGGATGGATGGTAGAGGGGCAAGCAACTAAGGGGTGGAACCACGACTGCCTAGACTCCCAAATGGATGGTTGTCACATCAATCAAGGAAGCCTTCACTTTATGTTATCCTAGTCCGAGACAACAATGGGGGAGACCCGGATCTCGACAGGAGAGATCAGACCTAGACACCAAAACAGATCAAATGGGGCTTTAAGGTATGTAAGGTGCAAGGTAAATGGAAACCCTAGCTCTAGGGTTTAGGTACTAGCAACTGGTGAAGATGACCTCTTTCTTGGGAAACGTAACTGTGACAGGGTAAGCAAGGACAAAGTTGGGACTATCTAGTACCAAGGAGACAGACTCAGTGAAAGGTAGGTGACTTGAGTTATCAATGAGTGTTGGCAAAGGGAATGGGAGTGAGGTCAAGTTAGGGCTAGCGCTAGCTAGGAGATCAGTGCCTTATGTGCATTGGACAATGGAGTCAGCATCAACCCAACGTTTCAGCGAACCCACCTGGGATATACCTTGATCTATGAACCCAAAAAGGAGTTAGCTCGAAAAAGTCAGGTTACAGGAAAACCAGCTCAATGGAAGGCTAGCACTAAGGCTTGGAGAAGCAGATCTGCAGTTCTAGGGTCACCTGGAGGCTTAACAACTCAACTTTGAAGGAGAAATGAGGTCAGGGTGACCTGATCTACAAAACCCAAATCAGAAAATCAGCAGAAAAGTCAAAATCTGATGAGGGGGCTAAGGGGGTTGAAAACCAAATTTTCAGATCCAGGGCAAACTGGAAAGAACTAGGTCAGCGTTGGGGGTGTTCTGGAGTGCTTAAGCCCTGATCTATCAGCCTATCTTGTCAGATTTCAAAAAAATTCAAATCCGAAAAAATCTAGTTTTCATTGAGGGCGCTAGGGCTGTTTCAGTCAAAAACTCAGATCTAGGTCAAACTGTCAATAATTTGGACAGCGTTGGGGTTGATTTGGACTATGTGGGACCCGATCTATTCGTCTGTGAAGTCAGAATTCAGAAAAAGTCAAAACCCTAGCAGGTCAAATTTTCAGTGGGGGGTTATGCAGTTTTTTGGCTAAAAATCAGGGGGTTATGCAGTTTTTTGGCTAAAAATCAGATCTAGGTCAAACCAACATGAGTTTGACCTGCGTTGCAACAGATTTAGTGTAGGGGAGGCGTGATCTATGAA
Source organism: Pseudotsuga menziesii (assembly GCA_001517045.1). Taxonomy (NCBI): domain Eukaryota; kingdom Viridiplantae; phylum Streptophyta; class Pinopsida; order Pinales; family Pinaceae; genus Pseudotsuga; species Pseudotsuga menziesii. The sequence continues at coordinate 298,010 of LPNX010365876.1, read as the reverse complement.
ACCCAGAAATGGTTTGGCCAAAGATCGGACTATTCCCAGATTTAGTACTTTTTAGGGTTTTTAGTATTTAGGGGTTTTCAAAAAATTTGAAGTAAAGCAAGGTACAATGGAACAAGATTTGAAGAGAAGAGACTCACCTGTTAGATCTTACCTTGAAATGCTTGCAGAAGTCTTTAACAGTGATGACCTTTGCTATCTCGATCAATTCTGGAAGATCCCAATGATTTCTATGAATGATGTAAGCCACAAGCCACCAATGCACCCCCTATCCTGCATGAGCAAACATCAACAATACCAGATTTGCCAATACGAGATAAAGAAAATCAAATGCTACAAGAAAGTAAAATGGAGTAATCATAGATCACAATGAAACTAATGAAAACCCCCTGATCCAAGATGAAGAAAACCAAGCGAGTTGAGGTCCCCCTACAAAAACGCTCTAGCCAAAATGCCCTCCTGTAGGCAAAACAATGATAGCAAAAAACTATAGATCTCACAATAATTTCCACAATGTTAGGAAGCTAAAGATTTTCCAATCACCATTTGAGAACATCAGATGCAAAGCAGATCCAGAAAATATCCACAAAAAAGTCTTTCTATTATTTAGATCCAAGAGCCAAAGACCCCTGACAAATGAGAAGCCCTCTCCTTTAAATAGAAATGAGAGAGCCACAATCATAACCGAATCCTAAACACTTTCAAAACAAGTGGCTAAGATTAAAAGATGAAATGTTTTAATCAATGGTTGAGATGAGCTCAACATACAACACATGGATCAATATAACCATAATTTACCAAAGTGGACTAAACCACCCATAAGAAGGTAACCCACTCAACAAGAAATAAATGAAAGCACATGGTGGGTCCAAGGAGTGTTTGACTGACTCCCTTTGGGTGTCCCCATGGCAAAATAAAATAATATTATAATTTAATGCTTTGACTTTATGCCTTCTTGAGGAAATCGTGAGCCTTCCAAAAGCTCCAAAAAATAATATAAAAATGCCAAAAAATAGGTGTGGGCCCAATCAGGTACTGCAACTACTGGAGAAGGTGTGGAAGACATCACTCTCATCACTGTGACTCATCCCATGCCATTTCTTTACCTCAGTAGCCCAAATCGATTTCTTCAATAGCCATTTAATCATTTTGAATCTGCCTTGGGAAACGTGATTCTGCCAAAACAACCTCCTAGGGTGCCTGCGTTGTCAAAATGAGCCCACCAGGCTCGCTGGGATGGGGGTACAATGATACAAACAAGTGGCTGCACCCCCCTATGCTCATACAATGCCCCAGGAGATCCAACTAAAACATCTCCCTGCTCAAACATATCAACCTGTGAAGAAAAACTGCATCATAGAGGCAGAATGAGCCTGATCATATCTACAAGTGCCCGGAACTGGAAATAAACTATCACATTAGATTCAGAGAGTCCAAATCCATCTAAGGTGTATACTCATACCCCTCATAGGTCTCTATCTGATCATCAATCATATCCAATAAATAATATAACCATCTGTAACTGATCAGACACCAATAATAACTCAGACTGTCATCCATCTGCTGCAAGTGTAATAGGCTAAGACATGCTCTACAACTCATTTAAGTAAAAATCATAACAAGTAGCATTCATTTCACTGGCGGTACATCAACCAATACATATATAAGGCTTTATTTATTATTACTCAGACTTAGACTTTCAAGACTATACTCACTTCATAGTTGTAGCCAATTTGCTAGTGAAGGGTGAAGGGTGAAAATGACAAGGTTAAGGCAAAGAATGACTTCCTACTCAACATCATGACACTTTGGATAATGGAAAGGAAATACTCACTATAATCAATGTCGGACAAACAACAACACAAGGAATGGCAGTGCCTCACAAATGGGTGAGTTGTTTAGAGAGTGCTTATTCAACTTAGGCATCATGACGACATCAAGATTGATCCAAGTTCATTAGGACCATCATTTTATTCCATGGCCTTTTTGGCCTATATGACCCTTTGGGACTTCACCAGTGCTTAAAAGCACAGCTAATTGCAGCTTTCATCCTGGACATATGTTTATAAGGTTAGCATATTTTTAATCATTGAGTTTTTGGACCTTTTCTTATACTCTTCAAGAAGTATTTTAGCATTTCATTGCTCTTGCCCTCTTTACATATGTTAAGAAACACAGTTTTTTAATTTTCATTTTTCATGGGCGCATATTCAATACTTTCAACATAGGTAGTACATGAGCTTTCAGTTTTAGCCAACAACATCTCAAGTGACTAGGGGGAATTCTGCACAGTGCCAAACATCGGGACAACCAGCCAGAATGATTTAGGCATACTATCTAACTTACCAAATGCAATTTTTGTCATCAACTTAGAGCCGAGACACAATAGAGACGGGGAGGCTTGTCCAACAAAAGTTCTAGCGGGGAGAAATATCCTCCATGCCATAAGTCAAGAAGTCAGTCAGGTTGAAAACTAAATTGGAAGGTAATGGATGGGTGAAGACAATGAATGATGGAGCCAACACTAGCAAACCAAAACAATGATGAGAATGACTACCTCTATTCTCCCTATGGAGGGTAAAACCAATGAGTATAGATCAAGAACTTCCAAGTATAAGTAGGGACATCAATACATAGTACAAGATACAACCAAGTCCATATAATTATGACCGCCAGATCATGATACCACAAGTCAATACATGTCACAAAAATCAGTATAAGAGCAATAATAACCATCACACAATATAAAATGCTAAGTCATAATCATGCAATATAATCCATCTAAGACACCATCTGTCCAATGAGAAAGAACTGATATAAAACTGGGCATCAATGACTGCTCTGTAATGACATAAATGGCTACATCGGTCCTCAAATCTGAGTGTCCTGAGACTCAGTCCTGACATGGGAGAGTACAAAAATCCACTAATATAAACATGATCCATAAAAAATGCTCATCTTAGCATCTCATAATGTAAGAGATCTGGTTGACAAAAGTACTGTGTCTGAAAAATAGAATATGGTAGCCTGGCTACTATATATGTGATAACAGTGCTTATGAGGTATAACCTGCATTATTGGTCTTTTCTTTTTGTTGGTTAATTGCGGGCCTTGAAGGGGAGCTCCCTCCCAGTGCGGTAAGAGATTATTCTAGTTTGATTTATGCTCTTACGGTTCGCTTGTTTCAGATCTCTTGGAGTTACATGTATTTTAAGTTTAATTGCATGCTTTCTAATTGGCTTTTTCTAGCAACACCTATGTTAACCATCTGTTTGTGCAAGGACTTCTAAGTTGCAGGTGATCTCACTTGTAGAAGGGGTTGAGCTAGTTTGAATCTTCCTCATCTTCAAGATCTTTTAGAGGACATAGTCCCTCGGTGTTCCACCAAAGCAGACTCCATGGCCCAACATTCCAGGCTTCCAACACTCTTTCTATCTTTCTTTCCTTCATTTTTTAAAGAAAAATTAAATCTTTCTCGGTTATGGTTACTAACATGCTTAAGTAGTTTAGTTTCTCTTTCAAGCAAAAAGGATGATCTATTTAAACATGTATCTAGATCTAGAAACATAAAGTAATATTTTCAAAGTAGATCTAGTTTTTATTAAGTACTTGTGCATATTTCCAATCATTTAGTACTTAATACTTTTATGTTCTTAACGCTTTATTTGGTACATTTGGTGCATTACAGGTGGCTGGTTTTTCAATTTTATTGCCAGGACAAGGAGAAGTGCTGCCAGAAAATCAAAGATCTAAGTTGTTCAAAGACCTCCCGGAGCACCACTTTTGATCTTGTCTTACTCATAAAACCTGTTATCGTTTGGATCCATATTTGTAAGGACCATTGACATCCACCTCAAGCATTGTAAATGCCATAATAAATTTTTTGGAGTAGGCTCCTTCAGAAGGATCCCACTCCCCATCCCCTTGCGAACTGTGTTTGACTTTGGTCAACTGGGTTGACCAAGTTAAAGTACCCAAACTGATGGTGAGAAACTGTATCCATATTATCCTGTAGGCATCTAGGGTAAGAAATGATCCAATAATGTATATCAAAACCAAGCTCAAATCAGTTATTCATAATCATGGTGACAGATAATAATAATAATAATAATAAGACCTTCCTGTGCTTCTGAGAAATATTGGAACTTTCTAGAAGTCTGATTGCTCATGCCATACTTACAAAGTGTAAACAATGTGCTATAGATGGGTGAGGATGGGAGAACAAGGTTTAGGAAAAGGGAAATGACTTTTAACCGACTTTAACTCGGTGATCTATCCGAATGACGCATACTACACTCTACCAAGGTGACATATGCATGACAGATAACAATAGGGGATGGAGGTGTCTCACAAATGGATAAAGTACTTGGATATGTTTCCCTTAGACTCTAACAAGTTTTTCTTTTGCACTTTAGTTGCAACATAGGTCAACCTTCAAAGGCAGGTGCCCTGGAATCCTTTTGGGTTCCAGTACTGACAAAGACCCAACTTTTGCAAGCTAGTCTCACCCTGATTCCCTGTGGGGGCACATGAGCTGAACACTATACAAGGAGTGTGTTATCACATATATAGTAGCCAGGCTACCATATTCTATTTTTCAGACACAGTACATTTTTCAGCCAGATCTCTTATATATGAGATGCTGAGATAAGCATTTTTGATGGATCATGTCTATATTAGTGGACTATTGTTAGTTTTTGTACCTAGGCAGATGTTCCCTAGGTGACTTTATTTTGCCTAAGTCACTTAAAGAGGGAAAAAGGTGACCCTCACATTAAATGTCACTTAATGAGACTTTATAAACATAAAGTCACTTTTTGATAAATTTAAGTGAGTGAGAAATTTTATTTATGTGAAATAAATAAAAGGGATTTTTACTCTCATTGATTCTCATCCGTTGGATTAGATCTCTTTTCCACCGTTGGATTAGAAACTCACTTAGGGTTAAACAAAAAGGCTGAGGGAGGCAAAAGGACATGACTTTTCATTTTTGCATGAGAAGTTAAAGAGGGAAAAAGGTGACCCTCACATTAAATGTCACTTAATGAGACTTTATAAACATAAAGTCACTTTTTGATAAATTTAAGTAAGTGAGTAATTTTATTTATGTGAAATAAATAAAAGGGATTTTTACTCTCATTGATTCTTATCCGTTGGATTAGATCTCTTTTCCACCGTTGGATTAGAAACTCACTTAGGGTTAAACAAAAAGGCTGAGGGAGGCAAAAGGACATGACTTTTCATTTTTGCATGAGAAGAAGAGAGAGCTGAGCAAGGAGGTCGAGACTGTGAGGAGGGCACGATTTTCCAGACAGTTTGCTAAAGTGATTTTGGTGGGCATGAAAATCGAGGCAGCCATTAATGTTTGCACAGAAACCGAGGTAGAGTACGGCCTTCATTAAATGCTGT
>LPNX010365876.1:222914-287273 GCA_001517045.1 Pseudotsuga menziesii | reverse complement strand
GTCCTTTATTTTGCTGAAGAAAATAAAATCTCTCTCTCTCTCTGACTGGTTTTCCCCGTGGGGGTTTTTCCAGGGCTTATTTGGCCAAAAATCTCTGAGTGAAATTTATGGTGTGACTGTCTATTTGTTTTCATCCTGTTAGTATTTTACTGTGTGTTTAAAATTGTTCAGTAAATTTTTTAAGTAGCTTTCAGCCTATGCAAAACCGGCTGAAGTGAAAAACACAAAATGTTCATTTAAACCAGCAAGCAGTAAAACTCAGTTTTCTACAACTATTGTACTCTCCCATGTCAGGATTGAGTCTCAGGACACTTAGATTTGAGGACCGATGCAGCCATTTATGTCATTATAGAGCAGTCATTGATGCCCCGTTTTATATCAGTTCCTTCTCATTGGACAGATGGTGTCTTAGATGGATTATATTGCATGATTATGACTCAGCATTTTATATTGTGTTATGGTTATTATTGCTCTTATACTGATTTTTGTGACATGTATTAACTTGTGGTATCATGATCTGGCGGTCATAATTATATGGACTTGGTTGTATCTTGTACTATGTATTGATGTCCTTACTTAGAATTGGAAGTTCTTGATCTATACTCATTGGTTTTACCCTCCTTAGATAGAATAGATATAGTCATTCCCACCATTGTTTTGGCTTGCTAGTGTTGGCTCCATCATTCATTGTCTTCACCCATCCATTACCTTCCAGTTTAGTTTTCAACCTGACTGACTTCTTGACTTATGGCATGGAGGATCTTTCTCCCCACTAGAACTTTTGTTGGACAAGCCTCCCTGTTTATATTGTGTCTCCGCTCTGAGTTGGTGACAAAACTTGCCTTTGGTAAGTTTGATTGTATGCCTAAATCATTCTGGTCGGTTGTCTCGATGTTTGGCACTGTGCAGAACTCCCCCTAGTCACTTGAGATGTTGTTGGCTAAAACTGAAAGCTCATGTACTACCTGTATTGAAAATATTGAATATGCGCCCATGGAAAATGAAAATTATAAAACTGTGTTTCTTAACATATGTAAAGAGGACAAGACCAATGAAATGCTAAAATACTCCTTGAAGAGTATAAGAAAAGGTAAAAAAAACAATGATTAAAAATATGCTATATCCAAATATTGCTGACCTTATAAAAATAAATATCTCCTGGAGGAACGCTGCAATTAGCTGTGCTTTTAAGCATTGGTGAAGTCCCAAAGGGTCATATAGGCCAAAAAGGCCATGGAATAAAATGATGATCCTAGTGAACTTGGATCAATCTTGATGTAGTCATGATGCCTAAGTTGAATAAGCACTCTCTAAACTACTCACCCATTTGTGAGGCATTGCCATTCCTTGTGTTGTTGTTTGTCGGACATTGGTTATAGTGAGTATTCCCTTTCCATATCCGAAGTGTCATGATTTTGAGTAGGAAGTCATCATTTGCCTTGAGCCTTGTCAATTTCATCCTTCACCCTCAAGTAGCAAAATGACTACAGCTATGAAGTGAGTATAGTCCTGAAAGTCTAAGTCTGAGTAATAATAAATGAAGCTTTATATATGTATAGGTTGATGTACCGCTAGTGAAATGAATGCTACTTGTTGCGATTGTTACTTGAATGAGTTGTAGAGCATGTCTTAGCCTTTTAACACTTGCAGCAGATGGATGATAGTCTGAGTCATTATTGGTGTCTGATCATTTACAGATGGTTATATTGTTTATTGGATATGATTGATGATCAGATAGAGACCTGTGAGGGGTATGAGTATACACCTTAGATGGATTTGGACTCTCCGAGTCTAATGAGATAGTTATTTTCCAGTTTCGGGCACTTGCAGGTATGATCAGGGTCATTCTGCCTTTCTGATGCAGTTTTTCTTCACAGGTTGATATGTTTGAGCAAGGAGATGTTTTAGTTGGATCCCCTAGGGCGTTGTATGGGCATATGGGGTGCAGCCACTTGTTTGTACCATAGTACCCCCATCCTAGAGAGCCTGGTGGGCTCAGTTTGACAACACAGGCACCCTAGGAGGCTGTTTTGGCAGGATCACGTTTCCCGAGGCAGATTAAAAATGATTAAATGGCTATTGAAGAAATCGATTTGGGCTACTGAGGTAAAGAAATGGTATGGGATGAGTCACAATGATGAGAGTGATGTCTTCCACACCTTCTCCAGCAGTTACAGCAACTGATTGGGCCCACACCTATTTTTGGGCATTTTTATATTATTTTCTGGAGCTTTTGGGAGGCTCACGATTTCCTCAAGGAGGCACAAAGTCAAAGATTAAATTATTATATTGTTTTATTGTGCCGTGGGGACACCCATAGGGAGTTAGTCAAACACTCCTTGGACCCACCATGTGCTTCATTTATTTCTTGTTGAGTGGGTTACCTTTTTATGGGTGATTTAGTCTACTTTGGTAATTTATGGTTATATTGATCCATGTATTGTATGTTGAGCTCATCTCAACCATTGATTAAAACATTTCATCTTTTAATCTTAGCCACTCGTTTTGAAAGTGGTTAGGATTCGGTTATGATTGAGGTTCTCTCATTTCAATTTAAAGGAGAGAGCTTCTCATTTGTAAGGGGTCTTTGGCTCTTGGATCTGAGGAATAGAAGATTTTTCTGTGGATATTTTTTGGATCTGCTTTGCATCTGATGTTCTCAAATGGTGATTGGATAGTCTTCTGCTTCCTAGCATTGTGAAAATTCATGTGAGATCTATATTTTTCTGCTATCATTGTTTTGTCTACAGGAGGGCGTTTTGGCTTGAGCGTTTTTGCAGGGGGACCTCAACTCGTTCGGTTATCTTCGTCTTGGATCAGGGGGTTTTCATTAGTTTCATTGTGATCTATGATTACTTCTTTTTACTTTCCTATAGAATTTAGTTTCTTTATCTTGTCTTAGCAAATCTAATATTGTTGACGTTTGCTCATGCAGGGTAGGGGGCGCATTGGTGGCTTGGAGCTTACATCTGTCATAGAAATCACTTGGATCTTCCAGAATTGATCGAGATAGCAAAGATCATCACTGTTAAGACTTCTACAAGCATTTCCAGGTACGATCCAACAGGTAACTCTCTTCTCTTTAACAGATCTGAATCAATTGTACCTGCTTTTCCTTTCATTTTTTCTGAAAACTCCTAAAATACTAAAAAACCCTAAAAAACACTAAATCTAGGAACCGTCTGATCTTTGGCCAAACCTCTTCTGGGTTTCATAAATCGGGCCTCCCCTTCACCAAATCTACTGCAACGCTGGTCAAACTCCTGCTGGTTTGACCTAGATCTAATTTTTAGCCAGAAATTTGCATAAACCCCCACTAAAAATTTGACTTGCTAGGGTTTTGAATTTTTCTGAATTTTGACTTCACAGACGGATAGATCGGGTCCCACATAGTCCAAATCACCCCCAACGCTGTCCAGATTCATGGAAGTTTGACTTAGATCTAAGTTTTTACCTGAAACAGCCTTAGCGCCCTCACTGAAAACTGGACTTTTTTGAAATTGACTTTTTCTGAAATCTGACAAGATAGGTTGATAGATCAGGGCTTGATCTCTCCAGAACACCCCCAACGCTGAGCTAGTTCCTTCCGGGTTGCCCTAGATCTGAAAAAATTGGTTTTCACCCCCCTATCCCCCCTCATCAGATTTTGACTTTTCCAGATCTTATCCTTTCTGAAATTTTCTGATTTGGGTTTGTAGATTGGGCCATCCTGATCTCATTTCCCCTCCAACGCTGAGCTGATAGTCTCTTGGTGGCTACAGATCTACAGATCTGCTTCTCCAAGCCCTAGTGCTAGCTCTCCTCCTGCTGGATCTCCTGTAACCTGAGTTTTTCGGGCCAAATCCTTTTTTGGGTCCGTAGATCAGGGTATATCCTAGGTGGGTTCACTGAAACATTGTGTTGATGCTGACTCCGTTGCCCAATGCATTAAAAGCACTAGTTTCCTATCTTTAGCGCTAGCCCTAAATTGAGCTTACTCCCATTCTCTTTGCCAACATTTATTGAGAACTCAAGTTACCTATCTTTCATTAAGTCTTTTTCCTTGGTACTAGATAGTCCCAACTCTATCCTTGCTCATCCTATCACAGTTACGTTTCCCAAGACAGTGGTCATCCCCATCAGTTACTAGTATCTAAACCCTAGAGCTAGGGTTTCCATTCACCTTGCACCTTACGTACCTTAAAGCCCCATTTAATTTTTTCTGGTGTCTAGGTATGATCTCTCCTGTTGGGAGCAGATCTGGGTCTCCCCCGTTGTTGTCTTGGACTAGGATAACATAAAGTGAAGGCTGCCTTGATTGGCATGACAACCATCCATTTGGGAGTCTAGGCAGTCGTGGTTCCACCCCTTAGTTGCTTGCCCCTCTACCATCCATCTTGGATCCACCTCACACAGGCAACTACAAGGCGGGTGATAACAAAGTGATTTCTCATCCTTTGACCATTAACCTTTTCAAATCACTTTACATTTCACAAGAGAGTAGCCAGCCTACAAGAGCAGGTGCCCTGGAAATCCTTCTAGGCTCCAGTAAATGACTAAGGCCTAGCCTTGCTTCCAGCGAGCAGTCTATAGTCCCCACAAGTTTGCCTCTCCCTGCCGCCCTTGTAGATTGCAGATTGAGCCTTACATTATACAAGGAATGAGTGCTCAAACTCTTGGCCATTGACTACTTTTAAATATTAAACTTTTACATCCTTTAGATATAACTCTTATGCGTTCCGATGCTTTAGGTGTTTAGCAACACTGTTATGGTGGAGCACTTGCTTTGAGAACTAAAAGAGAACTACCCTGTGAACCCAACCACACTGACCAAGCCACATACTTCATAGCCAGAGACACAAAACAACATGGAGTCTATCATACATAGGTGTCACAATGGGGAAAGGATCTTCAATCTCACAAGTCTCAATCAGTCTAAGTCATGGGACAAAATCAAAGTGGATGAATTGGATGGATGGGGACAAATGACATGGAACCACCCCAACACGAAGATTTACAATTTGTACAAGCATGGCATAAGCAACAACCTTTACATCAAATTCCTTAATTAATCATAACACAGGTTAAAGCACAATAGATATAAGCATAGGTCACCATTATCATCCTAACATGATAAGCATATGTATCTTCCATACATTATAGATCAAAATCAAACCAAGGAGGTGAATACCTGATCTCACTAGATATACTTGTCTTCGTCTGATAAGCCCCTGTATAACTGTATGTACCTACTCCGATCTATTGCTCTGCGACAATGAACTAGATGATCACCAAAAGCATCTCAATGGACTCTTGGATATCAGTCCTGGCAAGGGAAATTTGATGAATAAGGCTCTGAAATGAAATGAAGCTGTAAGGATTCATGTTGATACCCCATGTAAAAAGTAGCCCAGAATAGAATAAGAGACAAGTCTGCATGCTGCATCATGGAAGCCTGGATGGAAATGTATATGTGATAACATCTGGCTCCAACTGGGACAAGTGCTCTAATGAAGAGAGTGCTTGAGAACCTTAGATATCTCTGGTCCGCAACACCATTAGCGACAAGCAATCCAACACATCCTAGCACATCCAGAACTCTGCTTCCTTCCTAAGCATATACTTATAACCTACACACATGGAAGCAAGAAATATCGAAGCAGCATGTATGGGAAAAATATATGTGTAAAACATAATGATCGGATATAAGTGCTGAAAGTAAAATGCTGAAACGTAAACTCTAACCTACTCAATTTAAATGCAGAAAATGACAAATACAGAAAGTGCTTAGAAGACTCATGCATAAATCAGACTGAAGACAGACTCAAACTACTACTCAAAGAGCTTATTCCATCCTACCTACTCTAATTGATGGCGAAAAAACTAATTTATGGAGGGGAAATAATGTTTAAGCAATCTCCCATTAACAGGTAAATCCAATTCCTCACCATCTAAAGTCTCTAACCAAAATGACCCCTTCCTTGCTATCTGACCGAATGTGTAAGGTCCCATCCAAATTTTCTCAAGCTTACCATGATTTCCCGATTCTTCTTTATTCTTGTCCCATAAAAGTACTATATCTCCAATTTTAAAATCTTCATTCCGGGTACTTTGATCAAAAGTACCCTTAATCCTTTCTTGCTCAATTACAACTTTGTCAAAAGCCTCTCTTCGCCTTTCATCCAATTCTACTATTCTGTCCAGTCTAGTTTGCATTAGCTTCCAGGTCAGATTCACATTGATGTAACAACTCATATATTGGTATCTGTAAATTAATGGGAAGTCTACAATCTTGGCCATAGACAAGCTCGAATGGGGACTTTCTAGTAATCCTCTTTATAGTAGTTCTATCTGCCCATAAAGAATATTTTAATTTACTATCCCAGCTTCTTCTGTTTTCTCCTACCATTCTCTTTAAAATTCTTACCAAATTTTTGTTGTTGGATTCAGCCAGGCCATTTCCTTGTGGATAGTAGTTAGAGGAATGAGACAAACCTATGCCATGATTGAAAACATAAGCTATTCATTTCTATTTTGTTGAAAGCTTTGGCATTATTAGTGGTTAAATTTAAGGGAAAACCATACCTCGATATAATGTTCTCTTCCAAGAACTTGATTATGACTTCAACGGTAGCCTTCTTTGTGGGGACAACTTCAACCCATCGGATGAAATAATCAGTGCAAGTCAAAATATATTTGAATCCATTACTTGAGTTCTGATCAAATTGTCCAACGAAATCCATTCCCCATTGCTGAAAAGGGGCTTCAACAATTATAGGGTCCAGTGGTAAGGTAGGTAATCTTGGCTATACTGAGAAGTATTGACATTCCTGACATGACCTAACAAAATGATGAACATCTTTATATAACGTAGGCCAATAATATCATGCACGCATGATTTTAGCAGCTGTTGTTCTAGGTGCATAATGTCCTCTGCACAATCCATAATGCATTTCTCTTATAATGACCTTAGCTTCTTCTAGATTTACACATTTAAGAATGATCCCATCAAGATTCTTCCATCCCAAACCATCTTGTGTTAGAACATACTTTGATGCTTTGAGCCTTAAGGCCCTCCATTGATGGTCAACCAAATGATCAGGACAATTTAAATTCTTCAAATAATATATGATGTCCTTGTACCATTCCTATTCGATATTTGGGTTATCATGATCTTCTTCTACACAATTTACCGAAACCTCCTTCTCTGTTAAAAGCTATGCAAGGCCTTGCCCTTTTACAATTTTGATTGGTTTAATCTCCAAATCATACTCTTGAATCTGTGAAATCCAATTCCCTCGTATACATATACCATCAGATTGGGATAACACATCTTTATTGCTTGATATGGTACATAAGCCTTGATCTTGGAGAAACCAATATACGTCCTGAAGTGCTTCAAAGCTTTGACCAATGCATAGGCTTGTTTTTCGGTGGTAGTGTACTTTAATTCAGCATATCTAAGGTTTTTACTCATGAAAGCTATGGTTGTTCATGATTTTCATTGTTCTTTTGTAATAAAACCGCTGCGATTGTATCTTCTGAGGCATATGAATAAATCATAAATTCCTTGTTATAGTCAGGGCATGCCAAAACCGGTGAGGTTGATATGGCCTTCTTCATTTTTGAGAATGAAATATCACACTTCTTATCCCACACAAACTTCACATTTTTCTTCAATAAAGCATTTAGAGGTTTGGCTAATTCAGCTAGGTTTGGGATGAATCGTCGTACGGAATTGATTTTTCCAAAGAAAGATTGTAAAGAGGGTACATTATGAGGAGGAGGAATGGCATTAATAGCCTGGACTTGTTCAGGATCAATTCGGATTCCGTCCTTTGAAATAATGTGGCCCAACAACTTTCCCTCATCAATCCCAAAAGTTGATTTCTCCGGATTCAACGAAATTCCAAACTTACGACATCTATAAAAAAATTTCCTTAAATGCTTCACATGATCACTCCTTTCTTTAGAGAAAACTGTCAAATCATCTTGATAAATTGCAATGTATTTACCAATTAGATCGCTAAATGCTTGATCCATGGTCCTTTGAAAAGTGGATCCTGCTTTCAATAATCCAAATGGCATCTGTATATATTCATAAGTCCGCCAAGGAGTAGTAAACGTTGTTTTTTCCCTACATCCCTTTCTAATTTGCACCTAGTTGTACGCTGAAAAACCATCCAGCATGGACAACATCCCTGCCCCTGTGACACTTTGCAGCTTATTCTCCATGTTGGGAAAAGGGTAATTATGTTTGAGAGAAGCTAGATTTAAGTTTCTGAAGTCTATGCAGATCTTAATCTCTCCACTCTTCTTCCTCACTATGATAGGATTTGATACCCAAGTCGTATGCCTAACAAGGCGAATGATGCCCACGGCTAACATTTTTTCAAGTTCCTTTTTATTAGAGGAGCCAACTTGGGGTTCACATTACGAAGCTTTTGCCTATAAGGTTTAGACCCTTCTTTCAGTGGGATAGTATGTTCTTTGATAGATGGATCATATGTTTTCAAGTCATCATAGGTCCAGGAAAAAACATCCTTATACTCACAAATCAGGTTTTCAATCTCTTCTCACTCTTTGGGCTAACCATTCTTTCCAATCTTAACCATTTTAGGGGAAACAGGAGTTCCTATGTTTATTTCAAAGACCTCATCAACAGGCTCAATTCTCCTTCCTTTATACTCGTCATGCCTATTAAAGTTCTTTTCTAAGGGAATTGATAACTCAATAACATCCATGTCAAATAACGACTGATTTTCCATTTGATCTTCCAAAGTGATAGTGTTATCTTATGGATAATCGATGCAATGCGAGAAACACACTATTTGAGCATCATTATCAAAAACTTGTTAGTGATCTAGATTATCAGGGACAGATGGCCTAAAAAGAACTTCCACCTTGCATTTTTTTTCTTTCAGGTATTTAGGGATTTCAAAGGTACACGCAATCACAAATAAAGCATATACAAGTGTGTTCTCCTCTCTAGGAACTGCCTTGATTGAAAACACATCAAATATCTCTATGGCATCCCATACCGCATTTTGGTAATTGCGAAGTCTGTCATTCTTAGCAATAAACTGATTTCTAACTTGAGAGACCAATAAGTCTGAGTCACCTATGACACTTAAACATTTAATCTTCATGTCTCTAGCAAGTTCTAATCCAAGGAGCAGAGCTTCATACTCGGCCACATTATTTCTGCACTCAAACTCTAAGCGAAAAGAATGTATGGTCTCTTCTTCTGTTGGTGAAATTAAAACCATACCAGCCCCAACACCATGTCTAGATTTAGCACCATCAAAACACATCTTCTAGATATCACTGGGAGGGAAAGGATGTGGTCTAGCTTCTTCCCAATAATTTGCTAAAACCATAAAATTTCCAACATCCGTAGTCCTCATAGCATCATCAAACAAGTGGTCAGGGGTTTCTACATGCTCTATCATAGGTGGCTCATTCACCAATTTGATTGAGGCACTTTCACTAACAGGGACTGATGGGTATGTAAGGTCCAACTAAATGCTACCTCCTAATTTTGCTGCCCACTCCCTAGACAAAAGCATACCCCAAACATCAGGAATATCAATGAGCAAGACATTCATAACTATTTCGACATCTGGATAAGCTGCCAATTTCATCTTCAAATTTTCAATCACCCCCTTGCATTCTACAAGTCGAGAATCCATGCCACAAACATTCCTAAATTTCCGGGTTGTGGATAACGCAAGTTGGTTCATGACCCTATATGGCATCACATTTACTTCTGCTCCAGAATCTAGCATGCAGTTATGGAGGATCAACTGGTTTATTTCTAAGGCCACATAAAAAGGGGGATACCCGTCTCTTCTATTCATCACACTTTGAATTATGACAGGGGGATCCTTTGTTATCTTAGGCATTTGCTTTGGTATCCTTGTCTTAGGTTGGATTCCTAAACATTTCACATCTTTTCTACTTATTGATGGTACTTTTAACAGTTGTTGTAGTGACACTGGGATACTGAGTTTATTTAGGAATGGGGACATTGATATTCAATCCAAAGCGGTTTGTCTTTTCCTTCTTTTCCACCTTTAAACCTAAGAATTCCATGACCTGAGCTTTAATGAACGATTTTTATCAGCTTCTTTAGAGATACGAAAACCATCAAATTTGATAATTTACTTGCAAGATCTATCTTGATTGGTTCTAGAGATACAATTTTCTCTTGGGGTTGATCTCTTTTCATAATTTTAGCATTTGGAGGTGGTTTCCACATGTTTCCTTTGACGATGGTAGGTTTAGGAGTTGGGGCAACTATGATGTCTTTCCTAGGAGGTGCTACTACCTTCTTTGTTTGCTTAGTGGGCTGCTGAATGCTCCCTTTGATTTGATTAGGACTTTTTATTCTTGTCAAAGGAGTGCTTTCGTTACGATGAGGCGAGCTACTAGTTGGTGGCTTCCTAAGTTTGTTAGACATATTATCACTCTTCTTAGGGATATCTTTCAATTGGGACTGAGTAACTGCGTGACTACTATTTCCAACTTCCTTGACCCTAAGAGGTTTTGTTCGTTCATACAGGATTTGGGGACAATCAAGTTCTAAATAATCTTCTTTACATTGTTGGGATAAAAGAGCGAAAGATGCGACCATTGCACCCATTGCAGTTGTAAATTTTTCAGGAAGTACGAAGTTAGACTTAAATTCATCATAAAAGGCCATGTCTTCTAACACAAGATTTCGAAAGTTATAATCGTGGGTAGGTCCCTCAGGGGAGTCGCGTTGTGGAGTCACTAGGTGAACGGATTGCCGTGTTCACCAAAATGTAATGTCGTAAGAGAGATAGAAACAATACAGTGATCGTGTTAAATTAATTAATTGAAATGCGATCACTGGATTTAAAACCATATGTGATATGAATGATTGTAAAGGTAAACACATTCACAGACACCGGAGATACATATAATGAGCCAAGGTAAGCCTCTACCTCACCGACAATGGTGCCAAAAATGTTATCACGAATCTTGTAGTTGCCTCGTGAGGTGATCCTATTCAAAACGACAGGGGAAAGGAAACCAAAGTCGTGACCTACGATATCCAAGACTTCTGAAAGAACTCGGATGTCATACTAGTCAAGCATACTGACACTTTAGACTTGGTGAAATTACAGAGCCCAAGGGGTGTCCCTATGACTAAGAAACCCTAAAACAAGGAAATTGAACAAGTATACGAGGGAAAATTGGTAGAATCTCTTAGTAGGATGTTAATTAGAATTTAGAACGATTACCAAGAGATTCGAGCATCCAGGCGAAAAGCCCAAATTTTACCTTATAGTTTTAAGCAAAAAAATGAGATCTAAGGAAAATGGTCTAGTTTAATGAAATTGGATACTCAAAGTGATTGTTGGATGTAAGATTAAGGGAATAAGACTGAAACCAACAATACCCAGTTTGCAGTTTGTGAAATACCCACTTCCCCCAAGGGAGGTGTTTTTCTCTAAGTAGCAGGCCAGTGCTTTGGATGGGAAAATGGAGTCCGATTGTGATGAAAATTTAAACTTAGGGCTTTTATGTTTATTCCAAAGTGGGTTTTAAATTTTATAGCTTGCCGCAAGCTAGAACCTATAGATCTAAGAAATGAGGGTTTGAATATAATAGAATGATGAGCAATGAAGATACAAAAAATAAAGGAAGAAGAACTTACCTGTGAGACATACCTGGATCTTGTAGATGAATTGAGAAACGATGAAGAATGTCGCTTTCCTGTCAAAATGAACTTTTTTGAGGAAGATCTTGTTGTTATTGTGCCACAGCCAGTCACCCTAGCGCCTCCTTCAACTTGTCGTATCAGAGAAAAATCAAATGATTAGACAAAGAAACGTGATCTGTAGAATACAGAAAAGAAAGGGAATAAAAAATCATAAAGAACAAGATACTCCCTGTTTCGAACACCTAGGAGTCAAGACAAAGGTGAGTTTCTCCCAAAAAAACACACTCTATCTCCTAGCGCGCCTCCTTTTCCTGCAGATCGGATGGATAAAGAACAAATGCAAGATGTATCTTGAATAAAGCTCAGTATAGAAGAGTAGCAATGCCAATCATCAGATCATCAAACCATCCACAAGATACACATAAGAATAATCCCAGACAAAAATATCTATATTAAATTCCGGTGCCAAAGCTCATGAATTAGAATGGGGGGGTCACCTCTCTTAAATAGCTAGAGAGTGTGTCCACATTCTAACCAACTATCATCCGACAGTCGAGATTTGGACATTTGCTGACTGAAAACTGCTGGAGGACTATCTGGTATGTTGAAACACATCATCTGTCGAAATTCCAAGACATTTCATTTGACTCAAGAGGCCAAATCGATTTTTTCAGTGATTTTTCTTATTCATTTTTTGCTGGTACAACCTTTGGAAAATGATAAATCCACCATAACTCTGTCCAGGGTGCAAACTGGGGAAAAACTAACTGCTCTGGATGATCTAGAGACATAGAAGAATGGTATAAGTGACTACTCATACCCCCTAGAACACCACACTTCTCTAGGAGAACCCATCATACTACCATCTGTAATAAAATTTGATCATTTGGCTAATAGTAAAGTGATAATAATCACTTTTCAGGAGAGCCAAGGCCAAACTCTCAAAACTGAAACCGCAGTATTGGTCCTGGGCATGTCTAGAACAAATATAAACCATGTTGTATTTTGAGTCACTTCCTTGGGAACCGTGTTTGACTTTGCTCAACTAGGTTGACCAGGTCAAAGTACCCAAACTGAAGGTGAGAAACTATATCCATATGATCCTGTAGGCATCTAGGGTAAGAAATGCTCCAATAATGTATATAAAAAACAAACTCAAATCCGTTATTCATAATCATGGTGACAGATAATAATAATAATAATAAGACGTGTCTGTGCTTGTAAGAAATATTGGAACTTTCTGGAAGTCTGATTGTTCATGCCATAGTTACAAAGTGTAAAAAATGTGCTATAGATGGGTGAGGATGGGAGAAAAAGGTTTAGGAAAAGGGAAATGACTTTCAACCGAATTTAACTCAGTGATCTATCCAAATGATGCATACTACAGTCTACCAAGGTGACATATGTATGATAGATAGCAATAGGGGATGGAGGTGTCTCACAAATGGATAAAGTACTTGGATATGTTTCCCTTAGACTCTAACAAGTTTTCCCTTTGCACTTTAGTTGCGACATAGGTCAACCTTCAAAGGCAAGTGCCCTGGAAGCCTTCTGGGCTCCAGTATTGACAAAGACCCAGCTTTTGCAAGCTAGCCTCACCCTGATGCCCTGTGGGGGAATATGAACCGAACACTATACAAGGAATGAGTGCTCATCCTTTGACCATTAACCTTTTCAAATCACTTTACATTTCACAAGAGAGTGTCCATCCTACAAGAGCAGGTGCCCTAGAAATCTTTCTTGGCTCTAGTAAATGACTAAGGCCTAGCCCCGTTGCCAGCGAGAATTCCATAACCCTGGCGGGTTTGCCTCTCCCTGCCGCCCCTGTAGAGGGAAGATTGAGCCTTACATTATACAAAGAATGAGTGCTCAAACTCTTAGCCACTGACCACTTTTAAACATTTAACTTTTGCATCCTTTAGATGTAGCTTTTATGTGTTCTGATGCTTTAGTGTTTAGCAACACTATTATGGTGGAGCACTTGCTTTGAGGACTAAAGGAGAACTACCCTGTGAAAGCAGCCACACTGGCCAAGCCACATACTTCATAGCCAGAGACACAGAACAACATGGAGTCTATCATACATAGGGGTCACAATGGGGAAAGGATCTTCAATCTCACAAGTCTTAATCAGTCTAAGTCATGGGACAAAATCAAAGTGGATGAACTGGATGGACAGGGACAAATGACATGGAACCACCCCAACACCAAGTTTTACAATTTGTACAAGCATGGCATAAGCAACAACCTTTACATCAAATTCCTTAATTAATCATAACACAGGTTAAAGTACAATAGATATAAGCATAGGTCACCATAATCATCCTAACATGATAAGCATAGGTATTTGACATACATCATAGAGAAAAATCAAACCAAGGAGGTGTATACTTGATCTCACCAGATACATTTGTCTCTGTCTGATAAGCCCCTGTATAACTGTGTGTACCAACTCCGATTTGCTGCTCTGCTACAATGAACTAGATGATCACCAAAAGCATCTCAATGGACTCCTGAATATCAGTCCTGGAAAAGAAAATTTGATGAACAAGGCTCTTAAATGAAATGAAGCTGTAAAGATCCATGCTGATACCCCATGTAAAAAGTAGCCCGGAATAGAATAAGAGACAAGTCTGCATGCTGCATCATGGAATCCTGGCTGCAAATGTATATGTGATAACACAACCAAACAAATTTATTACTCTAGTGAATAGGGAATGGAGGTAGGGACTGTTGCCTACTAAGCCTTATTGAGTTGGATTTCAAGTGAGCCGAGAAAGAGTGATCAAGTGTACTTGTTCATTATCAGAGTTCAGAAGTCCATCAGACCTTCTAGGCCCTTTATTTTTTGTACCTTCATACCCCATTGGGGGAGTTGTAATAAAATGTTCTGGCATGATGACTGTTTGTAAAAGACTTGGCTTCCTAGGACTTAGACATCAATCCAACTATCCCGGAGTGTTTTTTCCCCTGTTAATTATTTGTTGTTGAATAAACGACTTATAATTTTCGAGTTTTTCACTCATACCTGCAAAGTTGGGGTAGTCGCCTTAATGGTTAGGCCTTAGTAGGTTATTACTGCCTAAGTGTTCATGTTTATTACCATGCTAGGCATTACTATTGAGTCATATGGACATGAGCTAAGCGCCCCCTAGGTTGTTTTTTATTTTTTGAGAATAAAAATTTTTCTCGTTAAAATGGTTTAAAATTTTTACAAGTTATTTAAAAAACTTTGGAATGTAATAAAAGCGTGGTTTGGAAGGAGATATTTCCATGGGGGTGCTCCTTTTCTAACTCAGAGCACCCACATTACTCCTAGACCCACTTTCCTAAGTGTTTAAGTGATTTATTTTTCACTTAAATTACTTTTGCTAAAAAAAGACAAAAGTGAGTGAAAAAATAGAAAAAAATGAAAAATATGAGAAAATCAAAATTCCTAAATCAATGGGAGGTTGTCTGGAGTGTGTTGGGTGAGTTGGCAATTCAACTAGAACTCAAGGTGAGTGGTTTTGAGTTAAGGGCGATTTGCTTGAGATTGATTTTCATATGTGGCAAGTTGATTGGAAAGATGAGGGGTGCATCTCTCTTAGAGATGATGGTGTACCCTCCACATGGCAACTCCATATGTGATGAAGATATTCTGTAGATGGTGGTGCATCTCTTTGAGGAGAATTGGTGCCTAACCTTTGAAGTTTACTCATGCTCAATCCCTTGAAGATCTCATCCAACTCGATTCCACTCTCAGTTGGTGATGCTCCCCCCTCTCTTGCTTTGGCTATAAAATGAAGGCGCCTCTCTCATTCCAAACTAGTTACAGTTGGATGAAGAGTGCTTGCTATTGTAATTTTCTTATTGTTTTGCATTGCTAATAAAGAGAAGCTTTGGAGGCTAATGGTGTTGTGCCATCGTGTGTGGACCGTAATTGTTATGCTTTCATGAGATAACTTGTCTCTTTTTTGCTATTTCTTGCTTTCTCTTGGTATAGATCTCGCCACAAACGATTTCTCCAAATCAGTAGGAACAGGAATTTTAAGTACGATTATTTTCATTTCTATTTTATCATGTATGTTTAGAGATAAAAAAATTACATGTTATTTCAATCTCTTTTTATATGTGTTTTCAATATCTCACAGGTGTTGCAGGTTTGTGACTAAGTTTCAGGGTACCTAGCTTGGAGGAAGTTTGGATCTAGTTTGACTGCACTTCACCTCCAACAATCTTCAAGAACATAGTCCCTCGGAATCCCACTACAAAACCTTTGGGTTGATCTTGCCAACAACGAGCTTATTCTCCATCTCTCTTTCTCCATTAAAATCAAATTTTTCTTTGGTTACTATTTATTGTTTATTTAGATCTATATTGCTAAAAGATAAATCAATCTTTAGATCTAATATTCAAGATTAAATAGCTTAGATCTCAAAGTGCTTTAAAGTTTTACTTCTTTTAATTAAGATCTAGCTTAGGAAATCTCCTCTTTTGCAAGTCTTTCAAAGTAGATCTTAAGCTTGTTCAAAAAGTAATTTCCTTTTGATTGGTGAAGTTGAAATATAGCAAATTAGTGCAAGTCATATTGGCTGCCCCAAAAGACAAAGCCAATATCCGAAGGAAAACTTGCTTTCCTTGGTTATTTTGTTCATAGTTTATCATAGAAATAACTTAGAATTTTTTTAGGATTTTTTGGGGATTCTCCAAAGACACTATTATAATGTTTTTGGGCACATTTCATTATTAATAGCTTTCTTTTTTTGCAGGTTTGAAGAAAAAATAGAGAGAAACTCTGGCAAAATTTCGACAATTTGAACCATTTAAGGCTTAACGGAGCTCTCCTTCTTTCTTCTTGTCAAAAATCTCTTATTTTGTAAGCCTTTGGTTCTCGATTCATAAGCAACAAAGCGCTTTGCTTTTTCTAATATTGTAATAAGGCATAATAAAAGTGTTAGATTTTCATAAGATTATAGCATTATATCTTAATTGCATTTATCAATAGGATCACTAGAAGATAGACAAAGCACAGAACAATAACACGAGTATTTTTATCCTGGGAAACACAAAAGGGAGAAAACCCAACAACCTTCGTCTAGAGATAATAATTCTGAGATCAGTGTGTTATCACATATATAGTATCCAGGCTACTATATTTTATTTTTGAGATACAGTACATTTTTCAGCCAGATCGCTTACATATGAGATGCTGAGATGAACAGTTTTGACGAATCATTATTTTGTTAGTGGACTATTATACTCTCCCGTGTTAGGACCGAGTCTCAGTACACTCAGATTCGAGGATTGATGTAGCCATTTAGTCATTTGTAGAGCAGTTGATGATGCCCAGATTGGTTTAGGTGTTTTCTCATTGGACAGATAATGGTTCAGATGGATTATTTGCATGGTTATGACTCGGCATTTATTATATTGTGTTATGGTTATCATTGCTTTTATATTCATTTTTGTGACATATACTAGCATTTAGTGTCATGATCTGGCGGTCATAAATTAATGGACTTGGATGTATTTGTATTATGTATTGATGTCCCTACTTAGACTTGGAAGTTCTTGACCTATACTCATTGGTGTTACCCTCCTTAGGGAGAATAGAGGTAGTCATTCCCACCATTTCTTTGGCTTGCTAGTGCTGGATTCATCATTCACTGTCTCCACCCATCCATTACCTTCCAATTTTGTTTTAACCTGACTTACTACTTGGCTTGTGGCATGGAGGACCTTTTCCATGCTAGAACTTTTGTTGGACAAACTTCCCTGTTCATATTGTGTCTCGGCTCTGAATTGATGACAGAACTTGCCTTTGGTAAGTTGGATTGTATGCCTAAATCATTTTGGTCGGTTTTCCCGATGTTTGGCACTGTGTAGAACTCCCCCTAGTCATTTGAGATGTTGTTGGCTAAAACTGAAAACTCATGTACTACCTGTATTGGAAATGTTTATATATACGCCAATGAAAAATATAAATTCTAAAAGGTGTTTCTTAACATATGTGAGCAAAGGGAAAGAGCAATGAAATGCTAAAATACCCCGTGAAGGGTATAAGAAAAGGTCCCAAAAGCAATGGTTAAATATATGCTATATCCAAATATTGTTGACCTTATAAATTTGAATATGTCATGGATGAAAGCTGTGATTAGCTGTGCTTTTAAGCACAGGTGAAGTCCCAAAGGGTCATATAGGCCAAAAAGGCCATGGAAATAAAATTGATGATCCTAATGAAACTGGATCAAACTTGATGTAGACATGATGCCCAAGTTGAATATGCACTCTCTGAACAACTCAACCATTTGTGAGGCACTACCATTACTTGTGTTGTTGTTTGTCCGGCATGTGGTTATAGTGAGTATTCCCTTTCCATATCCAAAGTGTCATGATGTTAAGTAGGTAGTCATCCTTTTCCCTAGCCTTGTCAATTTCAGCCTTCACCCTTCACTAGTAAATTGACTACAACTATGAAGTGAGTATAGTCCTGAAACTTTGGTCTGAGTAATAATAACTAAAACCCTATATATGTATTTGGTTGATGTACCCCCTGTGAGATGACTGCTACTTGTTGTGATTGTTGCTTAAATGATTTGTAGAGCATTTCTTAACCGTATAACACTTGCAGCAGATGGATGATAGTCTGAGTTATATTATTGGTATCTGGTCATTTACATATGATTATATTATCTATTGGATATGGTTAATGATCAGGTAGAGACCTGGAAAGGGTATGAGTATACACCGTGGATGGATTTGGACTCTCTAAGTCTAATGAGATAGTTAATTTTCAGTTCCGGGCACTTACAGAGATGGTCAGGCTCATTTTACTCTTTTGATGCAGTGTTGCTTCACAGGATGATGTGTCTGAGCAGGGAGATGTTTTTATTGGATCTCCTAGGGCATTGTATGGGGCATAGGGGGTGCAGCCACTTCATTGTACCATAGTACCCCCTTCCCAGAGAGCTTGGTGGGCTCAGTTGGACAACACAGGCACCCTAGGAGGCTGTTTTGGCAGGTTCACATTTCCTGAGGTAGATTAAGAAATGATTAAATGGCTATTGAAGAAATCGATTTGGGCTACTGAGGCAAGGAAATGACATGGGATGAGTCATGATGATGAGAGTGATGTCCTCCGCACCTTCTCCAGCAGTTGCAGCACCTGATTGGGTCCACACCTATTTTTTGGGCATTTTTATATTATTTTCTAGAGCTTTTGGGAGGCTCACGATTTCCGCAAGGAGACACAAAGTCAAAAAATTAAAATATTATATTATTTTATTGTGCCATGGGGCACCCAAAGGGAGTTAGTTAACACTCCATGGACCCACCATGTGCTTCATTTATTTCTTGTTGAGTGGGGTACCCTCTTTATGGGTGATCTAGTCCACTTTGGTACTTTATGGTTATATTGATCCATGTATTGTATGTTGAGCTCATCTCAACCATTGATTAGAACACTTATATCTTTTAATCTTAGCCACTCGTTTTGAAAGTGGTTAGGATTTTGGTTCTCTCATTTCTATTTAAAGGAGAAATCTTCTCATTTTTAAGGGGTCTTGGGCTCTTGGTTTTGGATAATAGAAAAACTTTTCTTGTGGATATTTTTGGATCTCTTTTGCATCTGGTGTTTTTAGATGTTGATTGGAAAGACTTTTGCTTCCTAGCATTCAGGAAATTGTTGCAAGATCTAAATATTTTTGGGAATCTTTGTCTTGTCTACAAGAGGACAACTTCAGCTTGGGCGTTTTTGCAGGGGGACCTCAACTCGCTTGGATTGTCTTCGTTTTTTATCACGGGGTTTTCATTAGTGTCATTGGGATCTATGATTTTCTCTTGTTATTTTTCTGTAGCATTTAGATTTTTTCTCATGTGGAAACAAATCTGATATGGTTGACGTTTGTTGTGTAGAAGAGAGGGTGCATTGACTCCTTAGGGAAAAACGTTGGACATAGAAATTGCTCAAAGCTTCTCAAATTGATCGGGATAGCAGGGATCATCATCATCAAGGCATCTACAAGATTTTCCAGGTAAGATCTATAGGTTGGTTCTTTTCTTCCATGATCTCAATCCATTGTACCTGCTTTTCTTTAATTTACTGAAAACTCCAAAATATTAAAAAATCAAAAAATGCTTAATCGGGGAACTGCTCGATCTTTGGACAAACCACTACTAGGTTTTGTAGATCAGGCATCCCTATCACCATTTCATCTTCAACGCTGTCCAAAAGGTTGTTGGTTTACCCTAGATCTGAAAAACTGATTGTTAGAACCCTAACGTCCCCACTGAAATTTTGACTTTTCCAGATCTGACTTTTTCTGGAAAATAACCACTTGGGTTCGTAGATCGGGTTCTCCTTAGTCCAAAACACCTCGAACGCTGAGCTAGTTGCTGCCAGGTGGCCCTAGATCTTAGAAACTGACTTTCAGCACCCTAGCGCTCCTAGTCATTTTCTCACTTTTTCGGATCTGGTTTTTTCTGCATTTTTCCAACTTGGGTTTGTAGATCAGGTCATCCACATCCCATTTCTCCTCCAACGTTGAGCTGATGCCTCCCAGATT
This sequence comes from Pseudotsuga menziesii, assembly GCA_001517045.1. Taxonomy (NCBI): domain Eukaryota; kingdom Viridiplantae; phylum Streptophyta; class Pinopsida; order Pinales; family Pinaceae; genus Pseudotsuga; species Pseudotsuga menziesii. The sequence continues at coordinate 267,056 of LPNX010365876.1, read as the reverse complement.
GTCCTAGATCTGAGGATTTGTCCCTCCAAACCCTAATGCTAGCACTCCTTCTGCTGGTTTCCCCTGCAAACTGAATTTTTCGGGCCAAACACTTTTCTGGGTTCATAGATCAGAGCATATCCCATTTGGTTCACTCTAATGCTGTGCAGATACTGCCTCCATTTCCCAAGGTCCAACAGGCATTGATCTCCAATCCTAGCGCTACCCCTCTTTTGACTTCTTTTCCCTAAAAGTTAACTTTTCTTAGATGACTCAGGTAGTTTGACATTTTCACATCTTTCATTGAGACTATCCCTTTGGTACTAGATAGTCCCAGCTCTTTCCTTACTCACCCTGCATTGGTTACGTTTCCCAAGGTAGCGGTTATCTTCATTAGTTGCTAGTACCTCAACCCCAGATCTTCTATCTACCCCATAAGTCACCTTAGTTCCACTTTGGATCGAACTTAACACTTCCGAAACCCTAATCCAAAGCTTTGGCACCCCTGGTAACATCTCCCATCGATCCAGGGTCTTCAATTACTTAACACCTTATGTACCTCAAGCCTATTTGATCTAATCTGGTGTCTAGGTCTGATCTCTCCTGTCGGGAGTAGATCTGGGTCTCCCCCTTTGTTGTCTCGGACTTATATAACATAAAGCGAAGACTGCCTTGATTGGCGTGACAACCATCCATTTGGGAGTCTAGGCAGTCTTGGTTCCCCCTCCTTAGTTGCTTGCCCCTCTACCATTCATCCTGGATCCACCATACATTGGCAACTACAAGGTTGGTGATAACATTTTGGCATCGTTGCCGGGGAAGTAGAGGCCTACCTTGGTTCAATATACCTCACCTTTCCCTACGACATATCTCTTTTCGGTGAATTACTTGCGTGGTTCACCTGGTGACTCAACAACGCGACTCCACTGAGAAGCAAATCCATCCCCTAAATCATAATGAATTCAGATGTATTTCTGAGGCACGTGAAGGAGTTAACCAAAAAAATGATTGAAAATACAAGACAAATAAACAATCTATGGGTATCAGGATGATCTCGAGCATGACTATGGGTATGAATCTAGTTATCACAATCTTTATGATACCCACCAACTTCCTCACCCATGCAATAAATATTTCTCAACCATCCCGAGTGGACCTGTAAGTCGACATGAACCTAGAAGTCAGTCCCAGTCAAAGCCTTATAGCCAAGTAACTAGAGCTGTTAAAAAACAAGACAAACAGTCTGCTTTTGACTTTTCTAAAATACTGGAAGCACCTCATCCTATGCCAAACGATTACACTAGGAGGTTTCCCTAGTTTAGTGGAAATAATGATATATCTTTTGAAAGTCATTTGGACATTCTTTGGGATTACATGGAATCTTGAGGTGCAAACAATGAAGATGTTTATATGTGAGCCTTAGGAGAATCCTTGCAAGGGGATGTTCAACTATGGTTTGATCATTTAGCACCAGGATCCATCACTAGGTATGACATGTTCACAGATTTGTGAATTGATAGTTGGAATAGGAACACTGATAAAATTTTAGAGTGTCAGTCTAGGAATGATTGTGCCATAGATAATCAATATATTGACAATGTGATTTCTAAATTGGACCATTCCTCTTCTTATATGTTCCAAATTATGAGCGTGCCTGCAATCCATAAGAATGTTACAGAGTACTTCGAGAATAATGTTTCAAAACCTCATGTTGAAACCAAGAGGGATATCAATCAAATCATACGAGATACTATGTTATTATTACCTGAAGCAGTCACAGAGCAATTCCTGGATTTGATCCACGGAAGGGAACCTAACATGCACCATCAAGAAACATCTTTAGTTGAGCCTTCCGTTGGTGAGGTCATTAAAGAGCCTTTGAAAGAGCAACTCCATAGTCATTGCCTAATTGATGATAATTTGAGTCAGTATCCAACCTATCCGAATCTGGGTTCAGACCTTGATCATATCATTGCAGAAGAAGAAAAGGTTGAAATTAATCAAACTTCTGTTGAAGAACAATCTTGTGGTCCTATTGTGATTGAAGAGCATGCCTGTAAGAGTGATAGGGAAACTGAAACCGAACTTATTGATGCTTTTCCTTATCTAGAGCTTAAAGAAGAGCAATCACATGATGATACGATTGTAAGTGAACTTGATCAAGAACATTGTACTGAGGGTCCTTGTCCTGGTAGTATCAATAGAATTTTTCATCCAATCCTTAATCATAATATGTTGGTTCAATGTATGGTTATTGACCTTGTTTCGAATCTTGAAATCACTCCTGGAATTAATTTAAAAGCTCTTTCCTCTCTTCAAATTCTGAGATCAATTATTCCAAATCTAGGAGAAAATTTTCAATCCACCCTCCAGCCCCATCTCTTGAAGTCTTCTTGTATGGGTTTGTCTTTTAATCTAGTTGTTACTTTCAAAATTTCAAATCAGGAGTTTAAGCATTATCATGTAATTGGGGAAAAGGCACTTCACGTCTCTTCTCAGTCATCCATAAGGAATACATTTTTTCAATTTGTAAATCTGTATTATGGATGGCTGGAGAAGGTGCATAAAGATCAATTTCATATTTTCTCCATTTTTAAACAACAAATGGGCTTGATCTCATTCACAGTTTCATTACATTACAACTTGTCCCCATTTGATTCTCCCATTTCTTTTGGAGTGAATAGAATTGAATTCTCTAGTAGGGTAGAGGAGAAAACAAAGAATTGTCTGGAGTGGCCGAGAAATGAATCATATTGTCTTCTTCCATCAAGAACGAACTTGCATACCTTTTATGATCCTATCGATCTATGGGTGGAAGTAGTTTGCAAAAATCAATCTCATCCCCGGCATGATTTCATTTCTCTTTATCCATATCTTTCTTTCATTTTCAAACAACAAGTTATAATGGCTTCAATTTTCATTACTTACAAGCCATCTTTGATTTGTTGTATCATTAACTGTAAAGAAAGCTCAAAAGATTCGTTCAGCAAGTGGTTGCATTGGATTTATGATTTTACCTAACACTTGTTTAATTTGGTTAGAGTAGGGTAGGTAGGATGAAATAAGCCTTTCCTGGTAGTAGTGTAGAATCTTGCATCTTTGCCTGAAGCTCGCCTTTGAAGCTCTTAGTATAGTGTTGATTTCTGTTTCTTTTATCCTGCAAAATAAAAATAAAAACTTTTCTTGAAAATTTATGGTTATAGATTGGATTTATTTTTTGCTTTTTAGTTTTATGCATACTTATTTTCAGTACTTTATTTTTATCCACATATTGTTCTGATGACCGGTCTGTGAGTTTGGTATAGCTCTGGACATGATGCAGGTAGTCAGTGACATTTTGGTAGCGGTTGCAAAGTTGGACGGGTTGATCAAGGATGCGAGAAGCAGAGTATGAGGACCAGAGAGTCTGAGGTTCTCAAGCGCTCTTTTCAATAGAGCACTTATCCCAGCTGGACCCAGATGTTATCACATATATAGTAGCCAGGATACCGTATTTATTTTTCAGATACAGTACATTTTTCAGCCAGATCTCTTACATATGAGATGCTGAGATGAGCAGTTTTGACGGATCATTATTTTGTTAGTGGACTATTATACTCTCTCGTGTCAGGACTGAGTCTCAGGACACTCAGATTCGAGGACTAAGCCATTTAGTCATTTGCAGAGCAGTTGATGATGCCCAGATTGGTTTTGGTGTTTTCTTATTGGACAGATGATGGTTCAGATGGATTATTTACATGGTTATAACTTAGTATTTATTATATTGTGTTATGGCTATCATTGCTCTTATACTCATTTTTGTGACATATACTAGCATTTAGTGTCATGATCTGGTGGTCATAAATATATGGACTTGGATGTATTTGTATTATGTATTGATGTCCCTACTTTAGACTTGGAAGTTCTTGATCTATACTCATTGGTGTTACCTTCCTTAGGGAGAATAGAGGTGGCCATTCCCACCATTTCTTTGGCTTGCTAGTGTTGGCTTCATCATTCACTGTCTCCACTCATCCATTACCTTCCAATTTTGTTTTAACCCGACTTACTACTTGACTTGTGGCATGGAGGACCTTTTCCCCGCTAGAACTTCTGTTGGACAAACTTCCTTGTTCACACTGTGTCTCGACTCTGAGTTGATGGCAGAACTTGCTTTTGTTAAATTGGATTGTATACCTAAATCATTTTGTTCGGTTTTCTCGATGTTTGGCACTGTGCAGAACTCCCCTTAGTCATTTGAGATGTTGTTGGCTAAAACTGAAAGCTCATGTACTACATGTATTGGAAATGTTTATATATACGCCCATGAAAAATATAAATTCTAAAAGGTGTTTCTTAACATATGTGAGCAAAGGGCAAGAGTAATGAAATGCTAAAATACCCCGTGAAGGGTATAAGAAAAGGTCCCAAAAGCAATGGTTAAATATATGCTATATCCAAATATTGCTGACCTTATAAATTTGAATATATCTTGGATGAAACTTGCGATTAGTTGTGCTTTTAGGCACCGGTGAAGTCCCAAAGGGTCATATAGGCCAAAAAGGCCATGGAAATAAAATTGATGATCCTAATGAAATTGGATCAAACTTGATGTAGACATGATGCCTAAGTTTAATATGCACTCGATGAACAACTCAACCATTTGTGAGGCACTGCCATTCCATGTGTTGTTGTTTGTTCGGCATGTGGTTATAGTGAGTATTCCCTTTCCATATCCAAAGTGTCATGACGTTAAGTAGGTAGTCATCCTTTTCCCTAGCCTTGTCAATTTCAGCCTTCATCCTTCACTAGCAAATTGACTACAACTATGAAGTGAGTATAGTCCTGAAAGTCTGGTTTGAGTAATAATAAATAAAACCCTATATATGTATTTGGTTGATGTACCCCCTGTGAGATGACTGCTACTTGTTGTGATTGTTACTTAAATGATTTGTAGAGCATGTCCTAACCGTATAACACTTGCAGCAGATGGATGATAGTATGAGTTATATTATTGGTATCTGGTCATTTACATATGATTATATTATCTATTGGATATGGTTGATGATCAGGTAGAGATCTGGAAAGGGTATGAGTATATATCATGGATGGATTTGGACTCTCTAAGTCTAATGAGATAGTTTATTTTCAGTTCCAGGCACTTGCAGAGATGGTCAGGCTCATTTTACTCTTTTGATGTTGTGTTGATTCACAGGATAATGTGTCTGAGCAGGGAGATGTTTTTATTCGATCTCCTAGGGCGCTGCATGGGGCATAGGGAGTGCAGCCACTTGATTGTACCATAGTACCCCCTTCCCAGAGAGCTTGGTGGGCTCAGTTAGACAACGCAGGCACCCTAGGAGGCTGTTTTGGCAGGTTCACATTTTTCGAGGCAGATTAAAAAATGATTAAATGGCTATTGAAGAAATCGATTTGGGCTACTAAGGCAAGGAAATGACATGGGATGAGTCATGATGATGAGAGTGATGTCCTCCACACCTTCTCCAGCAGTTGCAGCACCTGATTGGGCCCACACCTCTTTTTTGGGCATTTTTATATTATTTTCTGGAGCTTTTGGGAGGCTCACGATTTCCTCAAGGAGGCACAAAGTCAAAAAATTAAAATATTATATTATTTTATTGTGCCATGGGGCACCCAAAGGGAGTTAGTTAATACTCCATGGACCCACCATGTGCTTCATTTATTTCTTGTTGAGTGGTGTACCCTTTTTATGGGTGATCTAGTCCACTTTGTTACTTTATGGTTATATTGATCCATGTATTGTATGTTGAGCTCATCTCAACCATTGATTAGAACATTTATATCTTTTAATCTTAGCCACTTGTTTTGAAAGTGGTTAGGATTTTGGTTCTCTCATTTTTATTTAAAGGAGAGAGCTTCGCATTTGTAAGGGGTCTTTGGCTCTTGGATCTGGATAATAGAAAAACTTTTCTTGTGGATATTTTTGGATCTCCTTTGCATCTGGTGTTCTTAGATGGTGATTGGAAAGTCTTTTGCTTCCTAGCATTCAGGAAATTGTTGCAAGATCTAAAAAATTTTGGGAATCTTTCTGTTGTCTACAAGAGGGCGACTTCAGCTTGGGCGTTTTTGCAGGGGGACCTCAAGTCGCTTGGATTGTCTTCGTTTTTTATCAGGGGTTTTTCATTAGTGTCATTGCGATCTATGATTTTCTCTTGCTATTTTTTTGTAGCATTTAGATTTTTTCTCATTTAGGAAAAAATCTGATATGGTTGACGTTTGTTGTGTAGGAGAGAGGGTGCATTGACTCCTTGGGGCAAAACGTTGGACATAGAAATTGCTCAAAGCTTATCAAATTGATCGAGATAGCAGGGATCATCATCCTCAAGGTATCTACAAGGTTTTCCAGGTAATATCTACAGATTGGTTCTTTTCTTCCAGGATCTCAATCCATTGTACCTCTTTTTCTTCAATTTGCTGAAAACTACATAATATTAAAAAATCCAAAAATGCTTAATCGGGGAACCGTTCGATCTTTGGACAAACCACTGCTGGGTTTTGTAGATCGGGCATCCCTCTCACCATTTCATCTTCAAGGCTGTCCAAAAGGTTGCTGGTTTTCCCTAGATCTGAAAAACTAACTGTTAGAACCCCACCGCTCCCACTGAAATTTTGACTTTTCCAGATCTGACTTTTTCCGAAAATAACCACTTGGGTTTGTAGATCAGGCCGTCCTTACTCCAAAACACCTCCAACGCTGAGCTAGTTGCTGCTAGGTGGCCCTAGATTTTAGAAACTGACTTTCAACACCCTAACACTCCTAGTCATTTTCTGACTTTTCTGGATCTGATTTTTTCTGCATTTTTCCAACTTGGGTTTGTAGATCAGGTCATCCACATCCCATTTCTCTTCCAACACTGAGCTGATGCCTCCCAGATTGTCCTAGATCTGAGGATCTATACCTCCAAACCCTAGCGCTAGCACTCCTTCTGCTGGTTTCCCCTGCAAACTGAATTTTCTGGGCCAAACACTTTTCTGGGTTCATAGATCAGGGCATATCCCAAGTAGGTTCACTGTAACGCTGTGCAGATACTGACTCCATTGCCCAAGGCCCAACAACCACTAATCTCCAATCCTAGCGCTAGCCCTCTTTTGACCTCCTTTCCCTGAAAGTTGACTTTTCTTAGATGACTCAGGTAGTTTGACATTTTTACATCTTTCATTGAGTCTATCCCTTTGGTACTAGATAGTCTCAGCTCTGCCCTTACTCACCCTGCATTGGTTATGTTTCCCAAGGCAGCGGTTATCTTCATCAGTTGCTAGTACCTCAACCCCAGATCTTGTATCTACCCCATAAGTTACCTTGGTTCCACTTTGGATTGAACTTAACACTTCCAAAACCCTAATCCAAAGCCTTGGCACACCTGGTAACATCTCCCATAGATCTAGGGTCTTCAATTACCTTATACCTTACCTACCTCAAGCCTATTTGATGTAATCTGGTGTCTAGGTCTGATCTCTCCTGTCGGGAGTAGATCTGGGTCTCCCCCTTTGTTGTCTCGGACTTAGATAACATAAAGGGAAGACTGCCTTGATTGGCGTGACAACCATCCATTTGGGAGTATAGGCAATCTTGGTTCCACCTCCTTAGTTGCTTGCCCCTCTACCATCCATCCTGGATCCACCATACATAGGAAACTACAAGGTTGGTGATAACATTTTGGCTCCGTTGTCGGGGTGGTAGAGGCCTACCTTGGTTCAGTATACCTCACCTTTCCCTACGACATATCTCTTTTCGGTGAATTACTTGCGTGGTTCACCTGGAAACTCCACAACGCGACTACATTGAGAAGCAAACCCATCCCATAAATCATAATGAATTCAGATGTATTTCTGAGGCACATGAAGGAATTAACCAAAAAAATGATTGAAAATACAAGACAAATAAACGAAGGGATAGATGGAGGTCGGACTACGGGTATGAGGATGATCTCGAGCATGACTATGGGTATTAATCTAGTTATCACAATCTTTATGATACCCACCAACTTCCTCACCCATGCAATAAATATTTCCCAGCCATCCCGAGTGGACCTGTAAGTCGACATGAAACTAGAAGTCAGTCCCAGTCAAAGCCTTATAGCCAAGTAACCAAAGCTGTTAAAAAACAAGACAAACAGTCTGCTTTTGACTTTTCTGAAATACCGAAAGCACCTCATCCTATGCCAAACGATTACACTAGGAGGTTGCCCCAGTTTAGTGGAAATAATGATATATCTATTGAAAGTCATTTGGACATTCTCTGGGATTACATGGAATCTAGAGGCGCAAACAATGAAGATGTTTATATGCAAGCCTTAGGAGAATCCTTGCAAGGGGATGTTCAACTATGGTTTGATCATTTAGCACCAGGATCCATCACTGGGTATGACATGTTCACATATTTGTTAATTGATAGTTGGAGTAGGAACACAGATAAAATTTTAGAGTGTCAGTCTAGTAATAATTGTGCCATTGATAATCAATATATTGACGATGTGATTTCTAAATTGGACCTGTTATCACCAACCTTGTAGTTGCCTATGTGAGGTGAATCCAGGATGGATGGTAGAGGGGCAAGCAACTAAGGAGGTGGAACCAAGACTGCCTAGACTCCCAAATGGATGGTTGTCACGCCAATCAGGGCAGTCTTCACTTTATGTTATCCTAGTCCAAGACAACAACGGGGGAGACCCGCATCTGCTCTCGACAGGAGAGATCAGACCTAGACACCGGAACAGATCAAATGTGGCTTTGAGGTACGTAAGGTGTAAGGTAAATGGAAACGCTAGCTCTAGGGTTTAGGTACTAGCAACTAATGGAGATAACCACTGTCTTGGGAAACGTAACTGTGACAGGGTAAGCAAGGACAGAGTTGGGACTGTCTAGTACCAAGGAGACAGACTTAGTGAAAGATAGGTAACTTGGGTTATCAATAAATGTTGGCAAAGAGAATGGGAGTAAGCTCAATTTAGGGCTAGCGCTAGAGATAGGAGATTAGTGCCTTTAATGCATTGGGCAGTGGAGTCAGCAGCAACACAACGTTTCAGTGAACCCACCTAGGATATACCTTGATCTATGGACCCAGAAAAAGATTTGGCTCAGAAAATTCAGGTTACAGGAAAACCAACTCAATGGAGGGCTTGCGCTAGGGCTTGGAGAGGCAAATCTGTAGTTCTAGAGTCACCAAGAGGCTATCGACTCAGCATTGAAGGGGAAATGAGATTAGGGTAGACTGATCTACAAACCCAAGTCAGAAAAGTTCAGTAAAGATCAGATCTGGAAAAGTCAAAATCTGATGAGGGGGGCTAGGGGGGAGAAAACCAGTTTTTCAAATTTAGGGCAACCTGGAAGGAACTAGCTCAGCGTTGGGGGTTTTCTGGAATGCTCAAGCCCTGATCTATCAGCCTAGCTTGTCAGATTTAAGAAAAAGTCAATTCCGGAAAAGTCTAGTTTTCAGTGAGGGTGCTAGGGCTGTTTCAGTCAAAAACTCAGATCTAGGTCAAACTGCCAAGAATCTGGACAATGTTGAGGGTGATTTGGATTGTGTGGGACCTGATCTATCCGTCTGTGAAGTCAGAAATAAAAAAAAGTCAAAACCCTAACAGGTCAAATTTTTAGTGGGATTTATGTAGTTTTCTGGCTAAAAATCAGATCTAAGTCAAACCAGCAGGAGGTTGACCTGCGTTGCAGTAGATTTAGTGAAGGGGAGGCCCGATCTATGAAACCTAGAAGTGGTTTGGCCAAAGATCGGACGATTCCCAGATTTATTGCTTTTTAGGGTTTTTAGTATTTTAGGAGTTTTCAGAAAATTTGAAGTAAAGCAAGGTACAATGGATTAAGATCTGAAGAGAAGACACTTACCTGTAAGATCTTACCTGGAAATGCTTGTAGAAGTCTTTAACAGTGATGATCCTTGCTATCCCGATCAATTCTGGAAGATCCAAGTGATTTGTATGAAGGATGTAAGCCACAACCCACCAATGCGCCCCCTATCCTGCATGAGCAAACGTCAACAATATCAGATTTTCCAATACAAGATAAAGAAACCAAATGCTATAGGAAATTAAAACGAAGTAATCATAGATCACAATGAAACTAATGAAAAACCCCTAATCCAAGACGAAGAAAACCGAGCGAGTTGAGGTCCCCTTGCAAAAACGCTCCAGCCAAAACGCCCTCCTGTAGGAAAAACAATGATAGCAGAAAAATATAGATCTCACAAGAATTTCCACAATGCTAGGAAGCAGAAGACTATCCATTCACCATTTGAGAACATCAGATGCAAAGCAAATCCCGAAAATATCCACAAAAAAGTCTTTCTATTATTCAGATCCAGGAGCCAAAGACCCCTTACAAATGAGAAGCTCTCTCTTTTAATTAGAAATAAGAGAACCACAATCATAACCGAATCCTAACCACTTTCAAAACGAGTGGCTAAGATTAAAAGATGAAATGTTCTAATCAATGGTTGAGATGAGCTCAACATACAATACATGGATCAATATAACCATAAAATACCAGAGTGGACTAAAACACCCATAAAGAGGGTAACCCACTCAACAAGAAATAAATGAAGCACATGGTGGGTCCAAGGAGTGTTTGACTAACTCCCTCTGGGTGTCTCCATGACACAATAAAGTAATATAATAATTTAATTCTTTGAGTTTGTGCCTCCTTGAGGAAATTGTGAACCTCCCAAAAGCTCCAGAAAATAATACAAAAATGCCCAAAAATAGGTGTGGGCCCAATCAAATGCTGTAACTGCTGGAGAAGGTGTGGAGGACATCAATCTTATCATTGTGACTCATCCCATGTCATTTCCTTGCATCAGTAGCCCAAATCGATTTCTTCAATAGCCATTTATCATTTTTTAATCTGCCTTGGGAAACATGAACCTGCCAAAACAACCTCCTAGGGTGCCTACGTTATCAAACTGAGCCCACCAGGCTCTCTGGGATGGGGGTACTATGGTACAAACAAGTGGATGCACCCCCTATGCCCATACAATGCCCTAGGAGATCCAACTAAAACATCTCCTTGCTCAGACATATCAACCTGTGAAGAAAAACTGCATCAGAAAGGCAGAATGAGCCTGATCATATCTGCAAGTGCCCGGAACTAGAAATAAACTGTCTCATTAGACTCAGAGAGTCCAAATCCATCTAAGGTGTATACTCATACCCCTCATAGGTCTCTATCTGATCATCAACCATATCCAATAAACAATATAACCATTTGTAAATGATCAGACACCAATAATAACTCAGACTATCATCCATCTGCTGCAAGTGTTAAAAGGCTAAGACATGCTCTACAACTCATTCAAGCAACAATCACAACAAGTAGCATTCATTTCACTGGCGGTACATCAGCCAATACATATATAAGGCTTTATTTATTATTACTTAGACTTAGACTTTCAGGACTATACTCACTTCATAGTTGTAGTCAATTTGCTAGTGAAGGGTGAAGGATGAAATTGACAAGGCTAAGGCGAAGGATGACTTCCTACTCAACATCATAACACTTTGGATAATGGAAAGGGAATACTCACTATAACCAATGTCGGACAAACAACAACACAAGGAATGGCAATGCCTCACAAATGGGTGAGTTGTTTAGAGAGTGCTTATTCAACTTAGGCATCATGACTACGTCAAGCTTGATCCAAGTTCACTAGGATCATTATTTTATTCCATGGCCTTTTTGGCCTATATGACCCTTTGGGACTTCACCAGTGCTTAAAAGCACAACTGATTGCAGCTTTCATCCGGGACATATTTATTTTTATAAGGTCAACAATATTTGGATATAGCATATTTTTAATCATTGCTTTTTTGACCTTTTATTATACTCTTCAAGGAGTATTTTAGCATTTCATTGCTTTTGCCCTCTTTACATATGTTAAGAAACACAGTTTTATAATTTTCATTTTCCATGGGCGCATATTCAATATTTTCAATACAGGAAGTACATGAGCTTTCAGTTTTAGCCAACAACATCTCAAGTGACTAGGGGGAGTTCTGCACAGTGCCAAATATCGGGACAACCGACTAGAATGATTTAGGCATACAATCCAACTTACTAAAGGCAAGTTTTGTCACCAACTCAGAGCCGAGACACAATATAAACAGGGAGGCTTGTCCAACAAAAGTTATAGCGGGGAGAAAGATCCTCCATGCCATAAGTCAAGAAGTCAATCGGGTTGAAAACTAAACTGGAAGGTCATGGATGGGTGAAGACAATGAATGATGGAGCCAACACTAGCAAGCCAAATCAATGGTGGGAATGACTACCTCTATTCTCTCTAAGGAGGGTAAAACCAATGAGTATAGATCAAGAACTTTCAAGTCTAAGTAAGGACATCAATACATAGTACAAGATACAACCAAGTCCATATAATTATGACCGTCAGATCATGATACCACAAGTTAATACATGTCACAAAGATCAGTATAAGAGCAATAATAACCATAACACAATATAAAAAGCTGAGTCATAATCATGCAATATAATCCATCTGAGACACCATATGTCCAATGAGAAAGAACTGATATAAAACTTGGCATCAACAATTGCTCTGTAATGACTAAATGGCTACATCGGTCCTCAAATTTGAGTATCCTGATACTCAGTCCTGACATGGGAGAGTACAATTGTCCACTAATACAATAATGATCCGTCAAAATTGCTCATCTCAACATCTCATATGTAAGAGATCTGGCTGAAAAATGTACTGTGTCTGAAAAATAGAATATGGTATCCTGGCTACTATATATGTGATAACGGGTCCATTCCTCTTCTTATATGTTCCAAATTATGAGCGTCCCTGCAATCCATAAGAATGTTACAGAGTACTTCGAGAATAATGTTTCAAAATCTCATGTTGAAACCAAGAGGGATATCAATCAAATCAAATGAGATACTCTGTTATTATTACCTGAAGTAGTCACTAAGCAAATCCTGGATTTGATCTGCGGAAGGGAACCTAACATGCACCATCAAGAAACATCTTTAGTTGAGCCTTCCATTGGTGAGGTCATTAAAGTGCCTTTAAAAGAGCAACTCCATAGTCATTGCCTAATTGATGATAATTTGAGTCAGTATCCAACCTATCCGAATCTTGATTCAGACCTTGATCATATCACTGCAGAAGAAGAAAAGGTTGAAATTAATCAAACTTCTTTTGAAGAACAATCTTCTGGTCCTATTGTGATTGAAGAGTATGCCTATAAGAGTTATAGGCAAATTGAAACCGAACTTATTGATGCTTTTCCTTATCTAGAGCTTAAAGAAGAGCAATCACATGATGATACAATTGTAAGTGAACTTGATCAAGAACATTTACCGAGGGTCCTTGTCCCAGTAGTATCAATAGAATTTTTCATCCAATCCTTAATCAGAATATGTTGGTTCAATGTGTGGATATTGACCTTGTTTCGAATCTTGAAATCACTCTTGGAATTAATTTAAAAGCTCTTTCCTCTCATCAAATTCTAAGATCAATTATTCCAAGTTTGGGAGAAAATTTTCAATCCACCCTCCCGTCCCATCTCGTCAAGTCTTCTTGTATGGGTTTGTTTTTTAATCAAGTTGTTACTTTCAAAATTTCAAATTAGGAGTTTAAGCATTATCATTTAATTGGGGAAAATGCACTTCATGTCTCTTCTCAGTCATCCGTAAGGAATACATTTTTTCAATTTGTAAATCTGTATTATGGATGGCTGGAGAAGGTGTATAAAGATCAATTTCATCTTTTCTCCATTTTTAAACAACAAATGGCCTTGATCTCATTCACAGTTTCATTACATTACAACTTGTCCCCATTTCTTCTGGAGTGAATAGAATTGAATTCCCTAGTAGGGTAGAGGAGAAAACAAAGACCTGTTTGGAGTGGCCGAGAAATGAATCATATTGTCTTCTTCCCTCAAGAACGAACTTGCATACCTTTTATGATCCTATCGATCTATGGGTGGAAGAAGTTTGCAACAATCAATCTCATCCGTGGCATGATTTCATTTTTCTTTATCCATATCTTTCTTTGATTTTCAAACAACAAGTTATAATGGCTTCAATTTTCATTACTTACAAGCCATCTTTGATTTGTTGTATCATTAACTGTAAAGAAAGCTCAATAGATTCGTTCAGCAAGTGGTTGCATTGGATTTATGATTTTACCTAACACTTGTTTAATTTGGTTAGAGTAGGGTAGGTAGGATGAAATAAGCCTTTCCCGGCAGTAGTGTAGAATCTTGCATCTTTGCCTAAAGCTCGCCTTTGAAGCTCTTAGTATAGTGTTGATTTCTATTTCTTTTATCCTGCAAAATAAAAATAAAAACTTTTCTTGAAAAGTTATGGGTATAGATTGGATTTATTTTCTGCTTTTCAATTTTATGCATACTTATTTTCAGTACTTTATTTTTATCCACATATTGTTTTGACGACCGGTCTGTGAGTTTGCTATAGCTCTGGACATGCTGCAGGTAGTTGGTGACATTTTGGTAGCGGTTGCAGAGCTGGAAGGGTTGATTGAGGATGCAAGAAGTAGAGTACGAGGACCAGACATTCTGAGGTTCTCAAGCGCTCTTTTCAGTAGAGCACTTGTCCCAGCTGGAGTCAGATATCACATATATAGTAGCCAGGCTACCATATTTTATTTTTCAGATATAGTACATTTTTCAGCCAGATCTCTTACATATGAGATGCTGAGATGAGCAGTTTTGACGGATCATTATTTTGTTAGTGGACTATTATACTCTCTCGTGTCAGGACTGAGTCTCAGGACACTCAGATTCGAGGACTGATGTAGCCATTTAGTCATTTGCAAAGCAGTTGATGATGCACAGATTGGTTTTGGTGTTTTCTCATTGGACAGATGATGGTTCAGATGGATTATTTGCATGGTTATGACTCAGCATTTATTATATTGTGTTATGATTATCATTGCTCTTATACTCATTTTTGTGACATATACTAGCATTTAGTGTCATGATTTGGCGGTCATAAATATATGGACTTGGATGTATTTGTATTATATATTGATGTCCCTACTTAGACTTGGAAGTTCTTGATCTATAATCATTGGTGTTACCTTCTTTAGGGAGAATAGAGGTAGTCATTCCCACCATTTCTTTGGCTTGCTAGTGTTGGCTTCATCATTCACTGTCTCCACTCATCCACTACCTTCCAATTTTGTTTTAACCTGACTTACTACTTGACTTGTGGCATGGAGGACCTTTTCCCCGCTAGAACTTTTGTTAAGCAAAATTCCCTGTTCATACTGTGTCTTGGCTCTGAGTTGATGATAGAACTTGCCTTTAGTAAGTTGGATTGTATGCCTAAATCATTCTAGTCAGTTTTCCTGATGTTTGGCACTATGCAGAACTCCCCCTAGTCATTTGAGATGTTGTTGGCTAAAGTTGAAAGCTCATGTACTACCTGTATTGGAAATGTTTATATATACGCCCATGAAAAATATAAATTCCAAAAGGTTTTTCTTAACATATGTGAGCAAAGGGCAAGAGCAATGAAATGCTAAAATACCCCGTGAAGTTTATAAGAAAAGGTCCCAAAAGCAATGGTTAAATATATGCTATATCCAAATATTGTTGACCTTATAAATTTGAATATGTCTTGGATGAAAGCTGCAACTAGTTGTGCTTTTAAGCGCCGGTGAAGTCCGAAAGGGTCATATAGGCCAAAAAGGCCATGGAAATAAAATTGATGATCGTAATGAAACTGGATCAAACTTGATGTAGACATGATGCCTAAGTTGAATATGCACTCTCTGAACAACTCAACCATTTGTGAGGCACTGCCATTCATTGCGTTGTTGTTTGTCCGGCATGTGGTTATAGTGAGTATTCCCTTTCCATATCCAAAGTGTCATGATGTTAAGTAGGTAGTTGTCCTTTGCCCTAGCCTTGTCAATTTCAGCCTTCACCCTTCACTAGCAAATTGAGTACAACTATGAAGTGAGTATAGTCCTGAAAGTCTGGTCTGAGTAATAATAAATTAAATCCTATATATGTATTTGGTTGATGTACCGCTAGTGAGATGACTGCTACTTGTTGTGATTGTTGCTTAAATGATTTGTAGAGCATGTCTTAACCGTATAACACTTGCAGCAGATGGATGATAGTCTGAGTTATATTATTGGTATTTGGTCATTTACATATGATTATATTATCTATTGGATATGGTTGATGATCAGGTAGAGACCTGGAAAGGGTACGAGTATACACCTTGGATGGATTTGGACTCTCTGAGTCTAATGAGATAGTTTATTTTCAGTTTTGGGCACTTGCAGAGATGGTCAGGCTCATTTTACTCTTTTGATGCAGTGTTGATTCACAGGATGATGTGTCTGAGCAAGGAGATGTTTTTATTCGATCTCCTAGGGCGCTGTATGGGGCATAGTGGGTGCAGCCACTTGATTGTACCATGGTATTGTTCACATATATAGTAGCCTGGCTACCATATTCTATTTTTCAAACATAGTACATTTTTCAGCCAGATCTCTTACATATGAGATGCTGAGATGAGCAATTTTGACGGATTATTATTGTATTGGTGGACTATTGTACTCTCCCATGTCAGGACTAAGTCTCGGGACACTCATATCTGAGGACCGATGTAGACATTTAGTCATTACAGAGCAGTTATTGATGCCCAGTTTTATATAAGTGCTTTCTCATTGGACAGATGATGTTTCAGATGGATTATATGCATGATTATGACTCAGCTTTTTATATTGTGTTATGGTTATCAGTGCTCTTATACTCATCTTTGTGACATGTATTAACATGTAGTGTCATGATCTGGCGGTCATAATAATGTGGACTTGGATGTATTTGTATTTATGTATTGATGTCCCTACTCTGAATTTGAAGTTCCTGATCTATACTCATTGGTTTTACCTTCCCTAGGGAGAATAGAGGGAGTCATTCCCACCAGTGTTTTGGCTTGCTAGTGTTGGCTTCATCATTCACTATCTCCACCCATCCATTACCTTCCAGTTTATTTTTCAACCCGACTGACTTCTTGACTTATGGTATGGAGGACCTTTTCCCCCGCTAGAACCTTTGTTGGACAAGCCTCCCTGTTTATATCGTGTCTCGGCTCTGAGTTGGTGATAGAACTTGCCTTTGGTGAGTTGGACTGTATGCTTAAATCATTCTGGTCGGTTGTCCCGATGTTTGGCACTGTGCAGAACTCCCCCTGGTCACTTATTGGAAAGTGTTATGTTTGCGCCCATGGAAAATGAAAATGCTAACACTGTGTTTCTTAACATATGTAAAGAGGGCAAGAGCAATGAAATGCTAAAATACCCCTTGAAGGGTATAAGAAAAGGCCCTAAAAAGCAATGGTTAAAAATATATTATATCCAAATATTGCTGACCTTATAAAATAAATATGTCCCGGATGAAAGCTACGATTAGTTGTGCTTTTAAGCACTGGTGAAGTCCTAAAGGGTCATATAGGCCAAAAATGCCATGGAAATAAAATTGATGATCCTAATGAAACTGGATCAAGCTTGATGTAGTCATGATGCCTAAGTTGAATAAGCACTCTCTAAACAACTCAACCATTTGTGAGGCATTGCCATTCCCTGTGTTGTTGTTTGTCCGACATTGGTTATAGTGAGTATTCTCTTTCCATATCCAAAGTGTCATGATGTTAAGTAGGAAGTCATCCTTTGCCTTAGCCTGTCAATTTCATCCTTCACCCTTCACTAGATAATTGACTACAACTATGAAGTGAGTATAGTCCTGAAAGTCTAAGTCTGAGTAATAATAAATAAAGCCTTATATATGTATTGGTTGATGTACCGCTAGTGAAATGACTGCTACTTGTTGTGATTGTTGCTTGAATGAGTTGTAGAGCATGTCTTAGCCTTATAACACTTGCAGCAGATGGATGATAGTCTGAGTTATTATTGGTGTCTGATCATTTACAGATGGTTATATTGTTTATTGGATATGGTTGATGATCAGGTAGAGACCTATGAGGGTATGAGTATATACCCTAGATGGATTGGGACTCTCTCAGTCTAATGAGACGGTTTATTTCCATTTCTGGGCACTTGCAGATATGATCAGTCTCGTTCTGCCTTTCTGGTGCAGTTTTTCTTCACAGGTTGATATGTCAGAGCAGAGAGATGTTTCAGTTGGATCTCCTAGGGCGTTGTATGGGCATAGGGGGTGCAACCACTTGTTTATACCATATTACCCCCATCCCAGAGAGCCTGATGGGCTCGGTTTGACAACATAGGCACCCTAGGAGGCTGTTTTGGCAGGTTCACGTTTCCCGAGGCAGATTAAAAAATGATTAAATGTCTATTGAAGAAATTGATTTGGGCTACTGAGGCAAGGAAATGACATGGGATGAGTCATAATGATGAGAGAGATGTCTTCCACACCTCCAGCAGTTGCAGCCCCTGATTGGGCCCACACCTATTGTTGGGCATTTTAATATTATTTTCTGGAGCTTTTGGGAGGCTCATGATTTCCTTAAGGAGGCACAAAGTCAAAGGATTAAAATATTATATTATTTTATCGTGCCATGGGGATATCCAAAGGGAGTTAGTCAACACTCCATGGACCCACCATGTGCTTCATTTATTTCTTGTTGAGTGGGGTACCCTCTTTATGGGTGATTTAGTCCACTTTGGTACTTTATGGTTATATTGATCCATGTATTGTATGTTGAGCTCATCTGAACCATTGATTAGAACATTTTATCTTTTAATCTTAGCCACTCGTTTTGAAAGTGGTTAGGATTCGGTTATGATTGTGGTTCTTTCATTTCTATTTAAAGGAGAGAGCTTCTGATTTGTAAAGGGTCTTTGGCTCTTGGATCTGAATAATAGAAAGATTTTTCCGTGGAAATTTTCTGGATCTGCTTTGCATCTGATGTTCTCGAATGGTGATTGGATAGTCTTCTGCTTCCTAGCATTGTGGAAATTCATGTGAGATCTATATTTTTTCCGCTATCATTGTCTTGTCTACAGGAGGGCGTTTTGGTCGGAGCGTTTTTGCAGGGGGACCTCAACTCGTTCTGTTATCTTCGTCTTGGATCAGGGGGTTTTTCATTAGTGTCATTGTGATCTATGATTACTTCTTTTTACTTTCCTATAGTATTTAGTTTATTTATCTTGTCTTAGCAAATCTGATATTGTTGACGTTTGCTCATGCAGGGTAGGGGGCGCATTGGTGGCTTGGAGCTTACATCCGTCGTAGAAATCATTTGGATCTTCCAGAATTGAGGGGGATAGCAAGGATCATCACTGTTAAGACTTCTACAATAATTTCCAGGTACGATCCAACATTTCTTCTCTTTAACATATCTGAATCCATTGTACCTGTTTTCCTTCCATTTTTCTGAAAATTCTGAAAATACTAAAAAACCCTTAAAAATACTAAATACGGGAATCGTTCGATCTTTGGCCAAATCACTCTTGGGTTTCATAGACCGGGCCTCCCCTTCACTGAATCTACTGCAGTGCTGGTCAAATTCCTCTTGGTTTGACCTAGATCTGAGTTTTAGACTGAAAACAGCCCTAGCACCATCGCTGAAAACTGGACCTTTCCGGAATTTACTGTTTCTGAAATTTGACAAGCTAGGTTGATAGATCAGGTCCTGAGCACTCCAAAACACCCCTAACGTTGAGCTAGATTCAACCTCCTTGCCGTAGATCTGAAGAAATAAGTTTTTCACCCTCTCATCCTCAATCATCAACTTTGACTTTTTCAAGATCTGAGTTTTTTCAAATTTCTCTGAACCAAGTGTGTAGATCAGTTGCTCCTGGTCCCATTTCACATTTGACACTGAGCTGATTGTCTGATGGTGGCCTCATATCTATAGATCTGTCTTCTCCAACCCTAGCGCTAGCCTTCCTTGACTGAATTTCTGCCCAAACTGAGCCATCTGGACCAAAACACTTATCTGGGTCCACAGATCAGGGTCTACCCTAGGTGGGTTTACCTCAACGCTGGGTGTATACAGACTCCATTTCCCAATGCACGAAAGGCACTGAT
Organism: Pseudotsuga menziesii; assembly: GCA_001517045.1. Lineage (NCBI taxonomy): Eukaryota > Viridiplantae > Streptophyta > Pinopsida > Pinales > Pinaceae > Pseudotsuga > Pseudotsuga menziesii. The sequence continues at coordinate 247,038 of LPNX010365876.1, read as the reverse complement.
CTCCCATCCTTAGCGCTAGCCCTGAATTGATCTCTCCCCCTTGAAATTGGTTGTTCGTTGATGACTTAGACAATCACACCTGTTCACCTTCTTCATTGAGTTTGTCAGCCACGTACTAGATAGTCCCGACTATTTTCCTTCCCATCCTGCCTCGGTTACGTTTCCCAAGGCAAAGATCATCTTCTTTAGTTGCTAGTACCAAAACCCTAGATCTAACCATTTCCCCAAAGGTCATCCAATCGCTGCTTTGGATCAGCCAATACATTGCTGAGGTCCTGATCCATCTACTGAATCCTACTATAGATCTAGATTTTCTGAACACCTTACGTACCTCAAAGTGCTTTTGATCTGTTCTGGTGTCTAGGTCTGATCTCTCCTGTCGGGAGCAGATCCGGGTCTCCCCCGTTGTTGTCTTGGACTTAGATAACATAAAGTGAAGACTGCCTTGATTGACGTGACAACCATCCATTTGGGAGTCTAGGCAGTCTTGGTTCCACCTCCTTAGTTGCTTGCTCCTCTAACATCCATCTTGGATCCATCTTGCATAGGCAGCTACAAGGTTTGTGATAACAAGTACCCTCATCCCAGAGAGCTTGGTGGGCTCAGTTGGACAACGCAGGCACCCTAGGAGGCTGTTTTGGCAGGTTCACATTTCCCGAGGCAGATTAAAAAATGATTAATTGGCTATTGAAGAAATCAATTTGGGCTACTGAGGAAAGGAAATGACATGGGATGAGTCATGATGATGAGAGTGATGTCCTCGACCCCTTCTCCAGCAGTTGCAGCACCTGATTGGGCCCACACCTATTTTTTGGGCATTTTTATATTATTTTCTAGAGCTTTTGGGAGGCTCACGATTTCCTCAAGGAAGCACAAAGTCAAAAAATTAAAATATTATATTATTTTATTGTGCCATGGGGCACCCAGAGGGAGTTAGTTAACACTCCATAGATCCACCATGTGCTTCATTTATTTCTTGTTGAGTGGGGTACTCTCTTTATGGGTGATCTAGTCCACTTTGTTACTTTATGGTTATATTGATTCATGTATTGTATGTTGAGCTCATCTCAACCATTGATTAGAACATTTATATCTTTTAATCTTAGCCACTCGTTTTGAAAGTGGTTAGGATTTTGGTTCTCTCATTTCTATTTAAAGGAGAGAGCTTCTCATTTGTAAGGGGTCTTTGGCTCTTGGATCTGGATAATAAAAAACTTTTCTTGTGGATATTTTTGGATCTCCTTTGCATCTGGTGTTCTTAGATGGTGATTGGAAAGTCTTTTGCTTCCTAGCATTCGGGAAATTGTTGCAAGATCTATATATTTTTGGGAATCTTTGTCTTGTCTACAGGAGGGCCACTTCAGCTTGGGCGTTTTTGCAAGGGGACCTGAACTCGCTTGGATTATCTTCGTTTTTTATCAGGTGGTTTTTATTAGTGTCATTGTGATCTATGATTTTCTCTTGCTATTTTTCTATAGCATTTAGATTGTTTCTCATGTGGCAACAAATCTGATATGGTTGACGTTTGTTGTGCAGGAGAGAGGGTGCATTGACTCCTTGGGGCAAAACGTTGGACATAGAAATTGCTCAAAGCTTCTCAAATTGATCAGGATAGTAGGGATCATCATCATCAAAGCATCTACAAGGTTTTCCAGGTAAGATCTACAGGTTGGTTCTTTTCTTTCATGATCTCAATCCATTGTACCTGCTTTTCTTCAATTTACTGAAAACTCCAAAATATTAAAAAATCCAAAAATGCTTAATCGAGGAACCGTTTGATCTTTGGACAAACCACTGCTGGGTTTTGTAGATCGGGCATCCCTCTCACCATGTCATCCTCAACGCTGTCCGAAAGGTTGCTGGTTTGCCCTAGATCTGAAAAACTGACTGTTAGAACCCCAGCGCCCCCACTGAAATTTTTACTTTTCCAGATCTGAATTTTTCCAGAAAATAACCACTTGGGTTCGTATATCAGGTCCTCCTCACTCCAAAACAGCTCCAACCCTGAGCTAGTTGCTTCCAGGTAGCCCTAGATCTTAGAAACTGACTTTCAGCACCCTAACACTCCTAGTCATTTTCTGACTTTTCCGGATCTGATTTTTTCTGCATTTTTCCAACTTGGGTTTGTAGATCAGGTCATCCACATCCCATTTCTCCTCCAACGCTGACATGATGCCTCCCAGATTGTCCTAGATCTTAGGATCTGTCCCTCCAAACCTTAGCGCTAGCCCTCCTTTTGCTGGTTTCCCCTACAAACTGAATTTTCTGGGCCAAACACTTTTCTGGGTCCATAGATTAAGGCATATCCCAAGTGGGTTCACTCTAACGTTGTGCAGATATTGAATCCATTTCCCAAAGCCCAACATGCACTGATCTCCAATCCTAGCGCTAGCCCTCTTTTGACCACTTTTCCCTGAAAGTTGACTTTTCTTTGATGACTCAGATAGTTTGACATTTTCATATCTTTCATTGAGTCTATCCCTTTGGTACTAGATAGTCCCAGTTCTGTCCTTACTCACCCTGCATTGGTTACGTTTCCCAAGGCAACAATTATCTTCATCAGTTGCTAGTACCTCTACCCCAGATCTTGTGTCTACCCCATAAGTTACCTTGGTTCCACTTTGGATCGAACTTAACACTTCCAAAACCCTAATCCAAATCCTTGGCACACCTGGTAACATCTCCCATAGATCTAGGGTTTTCAATTACTTTACACCTTACGTACCTCAAGCCTATTTGATCTAATCTGGTGTCTTGGTCTGATCTCTCCTGTCGGGAGTAGATCTGGGTCTCCCCCTTTGTTGTCTCGAACTTAGATAACATAAAGTGAAGACTTCCTTGATTGGCGTGACATCCATCCATTTGGGAGTCTAGGCAGTCTTGGTTCTGCCTCCTTAGTTGCTTGCCCCTCTTCCATCCATCCTGGATCCACCATACATAGGCAACTACAAGGTTGGTGATAACACAGTGTACAACGAAGAAAGAGACAAGATAGAAGTATCGTCCAGATATCGAAACCCAAAAACAATCTTCTTCTCCAGTATATGTGAACGTCTCTCTCCCAGAAAACTGCAAACTTCTCTTGTGCTGCTGTGTGGAATAATGAGGGGCGCCTCCTATTTATACAGATTTTCCACTAATATTTTAACTGGGGACGACTTCTCTTGGGAGAGCAACATAGTTTATATTTTATAATTTATATTTATCTTTTCTTTTGCTTGCTTTTCTCCCCAAGGTCTACATTGTTCTTTCTAGGGTTTGTATGATTGATTACAATAAGTTCATGTCCCGTAGGAGGTACAATACAAAAACAATAAGAATAACTTCTGAAGTTGCACAAATTTCAACACTCCCTCTCAACAAGGAAGGTATTCTTCAGTCTTCATCAACATCATGATCATCTGGGTTTCATCTATACATCTATACTATCTCTATCATCTCTAAACGTACTGAAGGTTGTCTTTATGAATTTGTTCAATCCGTATGTCTGAGAGAAAATATTCTGCTACCTATCTGTCGCTACTGCCGATGGAATACTTCCATGCCTGACTAGAGATCTTGGATGAGCAAATGTGTACAACCATCTACTACCTATTCGTCTCATTTGCCGATGGGGTACTCCCATACCTGGTTGAGAACCTAAACGAGTAAATGTGCACGACCATCTACTTCCTGTTCGTCTCATCTACCGATGGGATACTCCCATACCTGGTTGAGAACTTGAACGAGTAAATGTGCATGACCATCTACTTCCTGTTTGTCTCATCTATCGATGGGATACTCCCATACCTGGCTGAGAACCTGAACAAGTAGAGGTGCCTATGCAATCCCACAGTCATCTGCTACATGTCTGACTCGTCTGCCAATGGGATCTCTCCCATACCTGGCTGAGCACTTGGACGAGCAGAGGTACCTGTGTGAAGCCGACCATCTACTACTTGTCCGTCTCATCTACCGATGGAATTTCTCCCATACCTGGATGAGAACCTGGACGAGCAGAGGTACCTATGAAAAATTATGATAAATGTCTCTTTGTCATCTCTCCCTCTCAAGGAGGGACGCGTTCTCTTCTACTCCAATTCTTTCGCAAAAGTATTCAAACTTCACCCTGGGAAGAGGCTTGGTGAGAATATCTGCAGTCTGGTCATTTGTCGGAATATACTGTAGCTCGACTGCACCTTTTTGCACCATATAACGTATGAAGTGATACCGAATCTCTATGTGCTTCGAATTTTCGTGAAATACAAGATTCATTGACATCTGCACACAACTCTGGTTATCATAGTGAATCATGGTTGGCTCTGGAATCTGGCCAAACAATCCTGCAATAAGTTTACAAAGCCAGACTGCTTCTCGGGCTGTTGAACTAGTAGCCATATACTCGACCTTTGCAGTACTGAGAGCTACTGAGTTCTGCTTCCTACTGTACCAGGAAATTACTGCAGAACCCAAACTAAAACACCATTCTTAAGTGCTCTTCCTATCTGTAGTGCATCCGGCCCAATTTGAGTCTATAAACCCTTGCAATTTCAAGTCACATTCTGAATCATACCGTAGACCATATCCCACTGTGCCACGTAAGTATCTGAGCGCATGTTTTGTAGCAGTCCAGTGAATCTGCCACGGTTCGCACATGAACTGACTGAGGGCATTCACAGCAAAACAAATATCAGGTTTGGTGTTCATCAAATACATCAAGGACCCAATCAACTGGCGATACATAGTGGGATCAATGAAATTTGTATCGAAAGCAAAACCTCTCAGCTTCTTCAAATTTGCATCCATCGGAGTAGCTATGGACTTGTAGTCCAACATTTCGAATCTCTTTAGTATATCTATGCTGTATTTTCCTTGTCCTAGGAAAATCTTCTTCTGCCTTCACCATACTTCTAATCTCAAGAAGTAATGTATCAACAATGTCATTGAGAAAGGATGTCTTAACATCCATTCGATACAACTTCCATCCATAGCTGAAGTAATAGAAATGATCGATCCGATGGTATCGAGCCACATGAGCAAATGTCTTGTCATGATCGACTCCCTCTTTCTGAGAGAACCCTCTGGCAACAAATCTGGCCTTGTATCTGCTCCATGTGGAGTTTCATGCTGCTCTGCATTCTACAATATCTGTTGTGCCCATCTGGGTCTTTTTCGGCTTACTGCCATATCTGTGAGAGCATCACCTGGCTCAATTGGATCAATGGCACTGATCGGTTTATTCCTTTCTCCAGACTCCCTCTTAATGTTTGGAGGGGGAGATGATCTCATCTCTTCGTCATCGATCTCCATATCCGATCCTCTTCCTTTTCGAATAGCCATTTCTTCTTCAAAGGTTACATCCCGATTGACTTCGATTTGCTTCGATCTTGGGATGTATATTCTAAAATTCTTTGAAGAATTGCAATATCCCACGAATGTTCCCTTCTTGCATGAAGGTTCTAACTTGGACACATAAATGTAGACTGGAAAGTAATTATCCATCTTGGTGACGACTAGGTTCATCAAGGATCCTTCAATTGTCTTGTTCGAATCACAACAGCAGTGTCGTAAGGTTTCTATCATATGTAATAGACTAGAATCCTTGTCTTTGAGGGATAACTCTCTCTATCTCTCAGGAGTCGGTTGAGGAAATCTTGTTGAAGCAGCAGATAGACCGACATTCGTAGAAGCCTTCCGCTTTTGAACACCAAATCTCTGCATGAGATCATTCTGGGTCTGAGAGTCATAATTCATGCTTCTAGAGTCTCTTTGCTTCCGTTTCATCCGTATATCAATGGGATCACTTGTCCTCGTAGATCATGGCATTCCCTACAAGTCAAATCTTGTCAGATGGTTAGCAATATTTCATAATCAATGTATTAACAAAATAATGTAGGCAACCTTTCAGTCAATGCTTCGACACAACACACATAAGGCCATTATTCGGATGCTTATGGTCTCCATTATAGCATACCATTAAGAGTGTGTACTACTCCAAGTATGTTATAAAGGAGTTGTCATCCTAGATGGGTTGTGCAGCATGACAGGCTATTTAAACAGTCATGTGTATAACAAATACTACATGAGCCTACTTGTTAACTACCTAAATTTAGAAATGTCGATCTGTATAAAACATATTAAAAAACAACCAAATCTAATCCACTAGAGCATGTAAATCAAATACTTATCTTTTGTAGTTTTGTGAGTGGGCTCCCACTATCAGAGTCCATTGATCTTCATATGCTTGTTTGACGATCATCACAATCTGGATCTTCATATCATTTCTTAGAAGAAGAACTCCGAACGATCATCATTCCTTGGCTCCTTGTGAGGAGGGTCTTCTTCTACATCAACAGTTGAAGCTTCATGCTTCTTTTTGTTTGAGCTTCGACAGCTACTGTCATAATGACTGTATTTCTTGCACCTGTAGCACTGTATCTGAGATAAATCCTTCTTCTCTTGTTTCTTTCGATCTAGGGGAGGACTTTATCTCGTCTTGGTGCTTGTGATTGAATTACTTCCTTCCCCTTCCCTTGCCTTTCTTGGCGTGAGATATGAATGCTTAATTCTCCTCAGGTTGAGCTCCATGAAGTCTTTGGCGTGCTGTGATTCTTGTTTCTTCCTGAGTGCATTCTGCCCATAGCTTATCAAATTTGGGCAACTTGATCCGACCAGTTATAGTTTGGATAAAAGACTCCTAAGATGGTGGGAGACCATTTAAGGTGGTCATAACGAGATCCTTTTCTTCAAGATTGTCTCCATTGGACTTTAGCTTGTCCCAAAGTTCGGTGATCCTTATGAAATATGAGGAAATATTCTCGAACTTCATCATCTTCATATTCGACAGTTTATTCCTCAATGTGAAAGTCACATTGAACACTCAAATAGCTTCTTTAAGGTTTTTAACATTTTCCTTGCAATCGTCTTTTCTGAGATCTAAGGAACCAAGTGGTCTCTAACTGAGTCCACCAAAATCCTTCTTGCTTTGGCATCATCCTTCCTCCAGCGAGTTTTGTCTTCTTCGGCTTCTGATTCTAGGACCTTTGCATTTACACACTGTAATAGGTCATTTTCTTCTAGTAGAAGAAGAACCCTAAACTTCCAGGGGATGAAGTTGGAAGCTCCTTCTAAACGATCTTCAACCTTCATGCTGATCATCTTGACTATAGATCTGGGTCTAAAACCCTAGCAGAGACTAGGTCAAAACTGAAGGTTGAAGTTTTGGAAAACTGACTCCACAGATAAATGCATTCTAGAGAGGCAAGTTGAGAAGAGGCAGAGTTGAGCCAAAACTGTGGAGGGAGTAGGTAAAAAAATGAAACCCTAATTTCTGTTGCAGCTGCAAAATTAGGTAAAAAATTGAAAATTCTCAGAATTGAATTATGTCTTCCCCAAAAGATGCGCCCTCCTTAGAACGAAATTCCCAAGGGTTTTTTGTGCTAAAAGGTTGAGTGAAGACCTTGAACGATGAAACCCTAGTTCCGTCAGGTTTCCGACACAGTTCCGGTAATGGCTTCTTCTAGCACTGCTCTGATACCATGTTAGATTTTCATAAGATTCCTTTTGTTCAAGGCATGAGAGTGACTCCTTGAAACCAGTCATGTGCTTGGAGGCACCACTATCAATCAGCCGGGTATCATTTCTTGGTGAGACTGATCCAGTTAGGGCAGAGATCAAAACATATTCTTCACTGGAGTCTTCATCCTTCTTTGCCTCCTCTTCTTCTTCTCGATCACTGTCTTCAGCAGCATGTGCTTGAAACCTTCTCATCTTCTTGAGTCTTTCTGCTTTCATGGGACAGTTAATTGCAATGAGTCCTAACTTGTGACAGTTGAAACATTCAAAGCTTGAGAAATCTCTCTTGGGTCTTTTAAACCCTCGAGTCTTGGGAGGATGGTCATGACTCTTCCTTTTGCCTTTGGTATGGGCAGTTAAGGCTTGATCCTCATTGTCATTTAGCTTTTCTTCTCTAGCTGCTATCCTCTCTTCTTCTTGGGCACATTCTTCCCAAAACTTCAGGAATTTGGTTAGTTTCCTCCTTGAACAAATTCCTCGAATGAAAGCTTCCCAATCTCTTGGAAGACCATTCAAGGTTGTCATTACAACTTCTGCTTCTTCAACCATGTCACCAATGGCTTCTAATTGATCCTTGATTTGAGCTACTCTTGTAAAGTAAGATTGCATAGTCTCTGATTTCTGAGCTCTTATACTTTTGAGTAAGGTCATCTTCCTATCAATGTTTCTTCCTTCAAATAGCCCTAATAGGGCATCAAACATTCCTTTTGGAGTCTCCATGGAAGATACTTGAGGAATCGGATTGTATTTGATTGAATCAGCTATGATTCTTTTAGCTATGATCATATCCTTCTTGTGGTTGGATTTGACTTCATGTCCTTCTGGTTCTTTCACTTCCTCTTTCACAAACTAGTCTAGATCATTCTCTTGGAGGATGAGCATGATTTTGTACTTCCATGCTCTGAAGTTTTCAGCCCCTTCAAGCTTTTCATCTAGCTTGGTATTCTTTGTTATCTTTAGGAAAAAACTGAGAACCTCAAATGGAAATAGATAGAAAGATACTTACTTGTCGAAAGCAACTCTTGACTCACCATCTTCCTGAGGTCCTAGGGTTTGGAGTAGAAACCCTAATTTTGCAGCTGGGATCACAGGTGGAGCTGGGTGGTGGAAAAGATGCGCCCTCCTAAGGCGAGGTAGACTGTATCTTCCTTTTTCTGAGATTGATGATGGAACACTTGGCAAACTGAAACCCTAGTTTGTCCCGGCAACAGTAACTGGTCCAAAATTGAAAATTCTTGGAATTTAGTTTTGTCACCATAGAAAGATGCGCCCTTCAAAGGCGAGTTGGAGGATCCCTCTTTTCTGGTTGATCTGTCGAGGGATTTGTTAAGAACAACAAACCCTAGTTGTGCAATGTCTCCTTTCAGGGTGGCTCTGATACCATGTTGAAATTTCTTTATAATTGCTTAAATGATATCTTAAAACAATTTGCCACTAGAAGATCACTGAAAGAAGAAAATGTACAAAAAACATAAGAACACAAGAAGACATATTTTCCTCAGGGAAACCACAAGGGAGAAAGCCCCGCAAAACTTCCTCATCATAGAACTCAACCAGTGCAGTGTAAAAACTCAGACAACAACTTCTCCTTCTTTCTGGTGCACTACTACTTCTCTCTCTCGCTAAGAACAGCTTGAGTGAGTGATTACAAATGAAGGGAGGTGCCTCCTATTTATATTCTGTTGACTTGACATCTAACTGGGTGGGGCTGACTTCACTAGCTGTCAGGGCCGACTTGTCCAACTGGACATTAAAAATAGCATTTATTATAATGACACTTGGGTACTAATGACCCGACTTACATTCGGAGATTTACATTGCTTCTTTTAATGACATTGACAAGACCAAACTCATCTCTCGAAGGAGGAATACAATACTACTTGGAATATCTTCCGAAGTTACAATAAATTAACACAAAGATCTACTCTAAACATTCATCAGACAAAGCAAAGAAAAAGGTGAAAAAACAAAGTCGTATTACGGGAATTAAAAGATTTATCCCCGACAACGACGCCAAAATTTTGCCGCCTAATTTGCACCTCGGGTCACGTGGCAGAAATATTCAAGCCACAGAGTGCGACGTTGGGGGCAAGCACGAGCCAAGTGCTGTCACCTGATACTCGGCTCCTCCATCTAGGTCCACTCCTAGTGAAGCGAAGCGGGGTGGTACCTAATAAAAATAATCTATGGTCTTTTTTCTAAAACAAGAGAAAATAATCTAAAAGTTAAATGTGAAATGGATTAAAACCTCAACAATGAGTTACTGCAAATGAATTATAATAACAACAACATTGATATTTGAAACACCATTCATGGCAATATGCAAAAATTGATTTAACCATAAAAATGTGGAAGACCAGTGCTAGTGAATATGGAGTATTTATGTATAAGGGTTGCTGCTGTAGTCTCGGTGAAAGTATTGCAGTTTCTCATTGGTAATTTTTAAGATTTATTAATAAGTTGATTAAAGAGTAGGTAAATTAGGGTTTGGCCCAACAACCAAGTTCCCTTGAATTGAGCGCTAGAGTGGTTTTACCAAGTGTTCGACGGGGCGAGGCATAACCTGCTTGGAGTAGCCCCCTAACTCTATGGTAGTAACCCTCAATGACCTTCGTATTCTCAAGAAAGTAACTTGTGTGGATTTTTCAATTAATCTAGTCACTCGTATCCCTTTCTGGTTACAACCAGTTGATCATACGAGTTGCAGCGGTGCAGAGCATACGTTGAAGGAGTCTTAGTATTTTTTATTTAAAACTAAAAAAAATGTTTATTAGCAAACCACTCACGTCTAGAATTTCTTTCCCCTTTTCGGAATACTCGGGAGAGCACATTCGGGTTAATTTTAAATACTAAAATAAATAACACAAGAAAAAGAAATTGTTTTATAATTATTCCTACCACGAATCCCTTTCCCCTTTTGCGTAATTCGGGAATGCGCGGGGTCAGTATTTCTTTTGCTGGAAAGATAAAGTAAACAACTTGTTGTCCGCCGATTGCACACCAGCAGCAGAAATCAGTTGAAAGTTGTCTCCTCACTTGAGAAAGTGGGAGAGGTGTGACCTTGGGGGCAAGCACAGAGCTAGGTACTGTCACCTACTCCTAGCTCCTCCGTTTAGGCTAACTCCTAACGAAGCCAAGGGGGCTAGTCCCTAACAAAGAGTTTTCTATGGCTCAATGTTTAAGTTAACTTTTAGATGTTTTGGATGCAGATGGGTGTTGTTTAGGAGTTATTGTGATTTTAAATGATTAATATTATGAATATTAAACACAAGACAAAGCAATCCACGTTGCTATCACCAGAATTAAAAGATAGACAATAATTTGAGAACTCGCGAAATGATAAAGCATTCACAGATATAACTTATAATCAAAACATCCAATGGACAAATGGCCCAGATTATCAATAATGCGAAAAGATAGAACCAATGCCTATGGAGTCAACTTATCAGGGATGCTTCGTGTATAAAGAGATGTAAATCCCAAAATGATGCCAGTGAATGTTAGGTTTTGCAAGTGCTCTTGGTAGGTTTCAAAGGTTTTTTATTGGTCTTGCTTATGGTAGCTGGATGTCCTAACCGGAAATACCTTCAGTGGCTCCATTCGAAGACATGACGGACCTGTCTGGGGTCACAGGTAAGTGTTCAATAACTTAACTACCTATGCCCAGATTGGCTTGCCCGGCGCCCACACTTGGAATTTGCCCACATGCCTCGGTATTTAAACGAAACAACGCCGATGCGTTAGTTTATGGGGAAAAGTTTTAATTAAGTTACTCTTGTAAGGTTTAAAGATCTAGTGCCATTTTGGGTATTCCGATCTAGGATCGGTCAGAGCATACTTCGGCAAGGAGGAGAGGAGTTAATTAATTAAAAGGATGTGTGTTGAAAGTTTTATTAAATAGATTAATTAGACTCTCCGATAGAGAGCGCTCTTGACCTCGTCTTATGACAGTGGTTCAAGAGACTTAGCTAATCTAGATGAAACTAATGCAGTGATTATGCAAACCTAGGATGCTCTCCGATAGAGAGTGCTCTTGACTTGTGTTTTTGCAAGTTCAAGAGTCTTACTTAATAGTTAATTGATTAAACAAGCACAACAATTAAGATGAAAGTGGTTGATGAAACTCTCCGACATAGAGCACTCTTGATCCACCTTATGGTGAGATTCAAGAGATTTAAGCAATTGATTTACTTAGGAAGATAAACAATTAGAACTTGAAGTAATCAACTCATTCAATGCATTAGATGTGATGGATTAATAATTAATATTCTAAGCATAAGACGCAAATGATGATGTAAACAAACACATCTAATCTAAGCATGTGAAAGATGGACACAACACAATCCTCCCCAAATGGGGGAGGATGGGAGTGGGGACTTAAAAACCCCACTCAAACAAAAGATCTTTATTAAACTTTATACAATGTGCCTTAAGGATTTTAATCCTTGAAAGGACTTTTCAAATAAAAGCAAAACAACTCTATTAAGTATTAGGATTTGTAAAATGGAAAATGCTTTTACTTGAAACTTTGAGATCCTTCTGAAACCTGTGAAAAGGGAAAAGATAAGAAGTTTGAAGAGAGCAAAAAGAACAAAGGAAAGAGGATTGAAACAAAAGAAAATGAGGGAAAGAAGGCAAGAAAACCAAGAGAGGGTCAAGACCAAAGAAAGGGAAGAATAGGGCAGCCAACTATGAAGCTAAAGGATGATAAAAATCGAAGAAAACAGGGCAGCGAAAGAGAAAACAAATGGCTGTCATAAAAATTACAAAACAGGACAGCAAACAAAAAGTGGAAGAAAATGCCAATAACAAGGTTGAAGAAGGCCCAAAAACTAGGGCAAAAAGAGGCAAAAAAGAAAGGAAGACTAGGACACACTAGGGCTGTCCAAAAAGAAGAAAAGGGAAGGTGAAAGAGAGCAATAATGGGGCAGCGATGAAGAAGAGGTAAAAAGGGAAAAGCAAAGTAACTTGTAGAAAGGGGATTTAAGAAGAGGAACAAAGGAAGGTCTTTTGTAGCTTATTTATTTAAATTTTTACCAACTTTCCCGCTTAACCTGTCATGAAAAGTGAGAAACCAGCAAGCTTCTTTCCTGGAAAATGGCGGATTAGACAATACAATACACTATGAAATTACAATTTAATACTTGCACAAGATGGGACTTTGGTACTACTTCAAGTATTAAACAGAATAAGATCTAAACCTTCGTAAGATGAGCTTTTAACAAAGGAAATTCCTAGATCTACAATAACAAGAGATATAAAGATGAGATTTAATGCTTAGATCTACTTGTTATAAAACAGAGAATCAAAGTAACTAGAAAGTAAAATTTTGTTTTCAAGGGTGAATGTAAAAGATGGAACCACTTGGATCTTTGAATCTCTGAAACCACCCTGGATCTCAATCAGCATGCAGCTGCCAGAAACTTGTGCTTGACTTCGAGAAAAGTAGATGCAACTTAGCTCATCCTTTTACTCGGTACAATGAAGTGATCTGCAATCAAAGACTTGTACGCTTGCCAAAATAGGGGATTAGAACATGTACTTTTTACTACTCTGAATCACAAAAAGCATGAGATATAACTGAATAAGACAATGCTCTTTCTAAATTTCGGAAAGTAAATAAGTAAGTAGATAACTTGAAACTCCAAATATCTACTCTTATGTGCTTGTATAAGCCCTCTAAAGCATTTATAATTACCCACAGATTAGCAAACAAAAGCAAGATTGAAATTGTATCACCTCATAAATTAGAGGACATGAATCCAGAATCCACACCACATGAGCCTCCAAAGCCTTTCTTTATTCAAAATGGTTGCATAAGAGCAACAAGTATTACAATAATTCACCAGAGGTTCTTTGCATCCATCATCCACCCTGATAGAGCTAAAAGAGCTTCTATTTATACAATGAGAGAGTGCTAAAACCCTAAAACCAAACCTCATAACCTAACCAGCCTGGCCACCTAACAGAGAAGCCAGACCTAAATCAGAGAATTGGGAGTGAGGGGAGGCCTCCACCCAGGCAAGGCGCCCCCACTCCAACCCTTAACACTGAAATCAACCATCAGATGAAGCCACACGTGTGGAAGGCGCAACCAGGAGAGAGAGGGGTGTGAGTTGTTGAAGGAGGCACTGTAATGTTGGTAAACCCACCCTTTAGGTCTAGAAGCAACCTCTGCTAGGTTTGGGAAGCCTACTTATGGTGTAAGCTTCAGTCTTCACCTCAATCAAATCACCAGACAAATGAGTGCTCTCCATCTCATTCTTTAGCTAGAGATGACATGTCTGCTAACTGATAATAAATTAATTGCTCACTTAATGCTGATTGAAGCTGAGTTATGATAACTCCAATCATCATAAATGCCTAATGAGATGTCATTTAGCCTTTTATTTTGCTGAATTTGGATTAATTTGGAGAGTTTTAATTTTCTCCAAAATAATCATTTTTTAATAAAAATTCATTTTTTCACTCAAAACTGACTTTTTTGAGAAAAAAAAGCATTATATGTCCAACTGATGATCCGAAAGTTGGTTCTGGTTGGTTGGCTGATCAAGAATGATTTTTGGCTTAAGGTTAGAGCCTTCAATCATTAAATTCGGGGTCTAGATGACCGACTTATTACGAACGGGGTTTTTCCATTTAATTTATGGAAAAATTAACCCAAAAAACTTAGGAAAAGTAATTAAAAATTTAAAAATTTAAAAACTAATTTTTCCCCGTTCGAAAAATATTTTTTCGAAATTTTTTTATATGTCCAGATGACTTAGGACATGACCATGATCTACCTAAATAATGCCTAGTAGGTTTATAACACTCAGTTGGGCTTTAATAACCCCCCAAGGCCCAGAATTCAACATCAGGCATTCCAACTTTGGAGGAAGCAGGAGAAAACCTCGTCAATTATACTCCGCTGAAGGCAAAGCATAATTGTCAGAGGCAAAAAACTCCTTGGAATACCTTATTTGAGATTCCACGTTTCAGGAGACCGAACCACTCAAAAAATACCCCACTAGCACATTTTATTACAAACCCCGCGGGGCCATGGTCAAAATTATTCAAATCAAAAACTGACTAGCCAATATTGGCTCGACATGAAGATGGATCAACTGATACACTGGAATCAGACATTGAACATGTCTGTCAACCGGCGGCTCCTCAGCTAATCCAACGATGGTACAAATAAGTGGATAACACAAGTTAACTAGGAAAATAAAACTAAACTACCAACGAAATCAAAACATGAAAAAGTCACATCGATGCAGATCCCCCCAAAGGGGATGCTGAGTGGGCTCTTAGGAGCCCACTCAAAATTTTATATAAACTTATTACAATTTTGAAGAAATGCACTTTGTCCCTTATGATTTGGATCCAATGGCTTACAACTTGATAGAAAAGTGATTTTTTGTGAAGAGGGTAGCTCTGTTATGCTTCTATTGGTTCATTTTCTCGAAAATTTGTCAGCACCTCCTTCTCTTTTTTGTTAAACCTGCAAAAATCAGCAAGCTATCAAATGCAAAAGATGACCAAATATACTTTAAGACTGTCTTTGAACAACCCCCAAAAAAGTTCCTAAAAATTCTAAGTTAAACTATGAGCAAATAACCAAGGAAAACAAACTTTCCTTGGGATCTTGGCTTTCTTTTTGGGAAGCCAATATGATGTTCACTAAATTCTTGATTAAAAATTTAATGATAAAATAAAGTACTCTTTTAAAGCAAACTTAAAATCTACTTTTAAAATGCTTGCAAAAATTGAGACTTCCTAAGCTAAATCTACTTTCTAAAATGAAACTTTCAAGAAACTTGAGATCTAAACTTTGTAAAATTTGAAAATGAGATCTAAAGTATGATTTAATTTTTTAGCAAATTAGATCTACATAAACAAGCAATGGTAACCAAAAGAAGAAGTTGATTTAAAGTGAAGGAGAGAGAGAAGAAGGAAAGAACTCAAGGTTGGGAATGTTTGGGAAAGTTGAGTCTGTTAGTGGACAATGGAGGGACTATGCATTTAAAAAATGCTTGAAAGTAGGATTCAAACAAGATCAACCATCCCTTAAAGATAGATACCTGCATCCATTTATAGATTCTTGCACATAAATGGTTAACACAAGCATTGGTGCTACCTACAATGGAAACTTAGAAAGCATGTAAATCAAACTAGAATACACATGCCCATCTAAGAGATATAAAGCAAGTAAACAAAGAGAATAATCAAGCTAGAAATTCTCTTACCTACTGGGAGATACCTCCCCTTCAAAGGACAACACCCAACCAAAGAGATACAAAAATAGATAAATACAGGTTACCTCATAAGCTTAATGCAATAATCATCAACACACTTGAGCCATACACCACATGAGACCTCCAAATCCTTTCTATTATTCCAAATGATATATTAGAAATTGCAGTACAACACAAGAGCATTCCTTCGGTCCTATGACCATGCGAAACAATGAGCCCAATGGCTTGCTTAAATAGCAAAAATGGAGCAAACCCCAAGGAGGTGAATTTGAGTTTGAGAGGGAGTTTTCCCTTCATTTGGGCGAGTTAGATGGTGTTGTACTCAAAACAATTGGGCCACCTCTCAAGAGGTAGGTGCAACCTCTCTTTGGGATCTCCAAAACACGCCAGATGGCCGCCACACAAGTTAATGCGCCCCCTTCTATAGAGAAAAACGCCCCCTTGATCTGACAAACTCATACTAATTAGATTTGATGTTGAATGCCGATTAGAATCCTCAATTAACTCTTATTTGATTTTTAGTTAACTTCCTTGAACTCCGGACATGTCTCCGACATGTTTCCACTGATTAAGGAATTTGTCTTTTTTCTTTATTTTCCAATTTTTTGGTCTTTTTCTCCACTTTCGAGTAATATTCAATTTTGGAGATAAATACTTACTCGAAAACTTAGGAAAGTGGGTTTAGGAGTAAAGTGGGTGCTCTGAGTGTGAAAACGAGCACCCCATGGCAATTTGGACTCTAGACCAGACTTTTATTACATTTTTAATTTTCCCAATTAAATTATTAAAAAATTGCCTAAGTTTACGAGAAAATCATTTTTCACGAAACTTTAAAAAAATACTAGGGGAACCTAGCACATGTCCATATGACTCAATAATAATGTCTAGCACGTTCATATACATTGACCAGTGAACTTTAATAACCTCCCAGGGTTTAACCACCAAGACGACCATTCCAGCTTTGGAGGAGTAGGTGAAAAACTTGAAAATTATAAGTCGTTTATTCAACAACATTATAATTAACAAGGAAAAACCACCTTGGAATACCTGGATTGATTATTAAGTCCTAGGAAGCCAAGTTCTTTACAAAAACCCCATGCTAACGCATTTTTTACAATCTCCCCGTAGGATATGAACATGTGGTAAAAAAGTGAAAAAGGGCCTTGGAAGGCCTAAATGGACTTCTGAACTCTAAATTTGAACAAGTACTTGTTCATTTTTGGCGTCTCACTTGAAAGTCCAATTGAGTGCAACTCAAGTGGTAACAAACCCCCTTGCTCTCCCGAGTACTGTTCATGGACTTGAAAGAGATTCTTGGATTTTAATAAACAATAAAAAATTGTTCAAAAATACTTAAAATTAACAAGGCTCATTCCCCGTATGCTCTGGATTTCGACATCTTTGACCGATCAGTTGATCACATCCAGAAAGGGATTGAGTGACTAGATTAATTAGTCTCACATTCAATTAACCTCCTAAACGATGAAAATCCAGCATTGCGTTTTGCTTCATGTCAAGAAATTTCACTAAGAAGTTGGGAACAACTAGAAAGTGACCACGGGGCTCCGTCAGGATACACTCTTGTTTGGTGTAGTGTTGGACACACCCTCATGAACCCATCTAGCCCACATCTTCTTGAGTGGAGCCACACGTGGTGAGTCTAGACATATTCCCCGTACCTTTGTGGTATATTGGGAATCCCTCTCCCGTTAACCCACTCATCCATAATAATCTAAAACTGACCAAGATACACTTGCACAACCTTTTCCTTTACAACATTATTTGACTCCACGACACTAGTCTACAATCTTTGTTTTATGTTTAAATCAATCTATGTGTTGTGAGTGCTTTAAATCCATATGCTGTCAAAGTTATTTAATTCGTTGCAAGCCTTATTTTAGTATTTCATTTCAAAACTCCTAAACAACTTACTCATTCACAACTAAACACTAATAAGAGCCTTAGTAACTATCTGCTACATCATGGTAGCCCAGCTACAATGTATGTGATAAGTTGATAACAATACTATTGACCCGACTTACAACAGAAGGCTTACATTGATTCTTTTAAGACTTTTACATGACCAAATACATCAATAACATCCCCCCAGAAGGAGGTATAACAATAATACAATAAAACTACAATAAGAATATCTTCCGAAGTTACACAATCTTTAACAATTTCATCCAAAATTAGCATTTTCAGCAAGGATGCAGACTCTCTTGAGATGGGGGCCAAGCATACATGTTGGTACTCCTTGCCTATACAAGAGGGGTGGTTTGTATTAGTGCAGCGTAGATGAATGATGTGAACAATTTGATATACTGTTTTTGTTCAATGATGCAATATAAGTTTCATTTTCAAAAATTGGATGGCGTGGTTTTCATCAACCACAAACATTGGACAGATGAAAGTTTTAAATGATTTTTAAAGGGAAAAGTAACCTCTTTTTTTCCAATCACACGTATCTTTATCTTTTTTCCTTAATCTTTCATTTACAATGTAGTGAAGGCAACGTTTCTTTGTGGTTGTTTATCAAAACTACTGGTAGATTGATGTTGCGAAAACACTTAGAGCTTCAGACATGACTTGTATGATAGACAATAGAGTTTTGAATGTTAAACATTCTAATTCTGTAATAGACATGGTTTTTAAATAGGATGCTAAATGTTTTGGCAAATTATTTTAAATTTATGAAAATATTAATATTTTTCATCTGCAATTTTCTCTTGTAACGATCATATTTATTTTATACAACACCTTTTTTAAAGTACTTTTAAGCTTATTGTCTCAATCATATTGTATGTACAATGTGGCCTTGGTTAACTATGTAGGTGTTACCACCTAAGTTGCATGTAGTTGGACTTCTAGGTGATGCCGCTAAAGATGAACAATTAATTGTTCAAATTTCAAGTTCAGAATTCCATGCAGACCTTCCTAGGCCCTTTTTTTAATTCTTTTTAACATGTTCATACCCCATGGGGAATTGTAATAAAATGACTTAGCATGATGACTTTATGTAAAATGTTTGGTTTCCTAGGACTTAGTCATCAATACATTATTTCAAGGTGTTTTTTCCTTGTTAATTATCTATCGTTTTTAAACGATAAACAATTTTCGATTTTTTCACTCAAGCCTCCAAAGTTAGAATAATTGTCTTGGTGGTTAGGCCTTGGGAGGTTATTAAAACCTAGGTGTCAATGTATATTACCATGCTAATCATTATTTTGAGTCATTATGAACATGTACTAAGTCCCCCATAGGTTTTTTTTAATTTTCAGAAAACAATATTTTTCTTGTTTTTACAGGCTTATTTTTAATAAGTCAATTGTTGAAGTTTAAAAAGTCATAAAAGTGGGGCTAGGATGTTGTTTTTGCCATGGGGGCGCTCAGTTTTTAACTCAGAGCACCCACTTAACCCTTAAACTCACTTTCCTAAGTTTTTGAGTTATTATTTACCTCCAAAATTAAATATTACTCGAAATACCCAAAATAGACCAAAAAAAGAGTTTATTAAAAAATTCGGCAATAAAAAAAATAAAAGAAACTCGCTGAAATCAGTTTCTGTGACTTGGAAAAGTAAAGTGGCAAGTACCTGGGCAAGTTTAGGAATTCAAATGTTTTCGTTTTGAAGAGATGCCAATCTCAGAAGTTTCCTCAGGAAAGAGGGGCGCAACTCTCAAAGTGGGGGGCGCTAGCTAGATGGAAAAACTTTTGAATTTTAGCAAGAAGTTGAAGTTTGGACAATTGCTACCTTAAGCAAGTGATGTTGCCATTAGTTATCTTTTGTTCCACCCTTGTTCCAACTCACATCCACTTCATCCCAACCTAGCGCAAACTTGAGCAAAGTGCGCCCCCTCTAGATCATGACTTCTTCTATTTAAGCAGGCATTCATTCCTCATTCATGGCGGATGAGAAGTGTATGGAACCTCTATTCCCGTATCTATTGTAATCAGTTTGTTGCATTATTGAACGAAATCAACAAGCTTTGGAGGCATACTTGTGTCGGGCATAAGTGTGGGGTGATTTTTGGTGTTGCATTAGGTATAACTATATCGGTTTCTTGCTACATTCTTTGTTGTTCTAACCGTTCTTTGAAGGAGTAATGATAATTGGTAGAAGAAGATAAATAAACAGTTTCTTATTTGTTTCTTTGAGTTATTTATGTTAGTAGTTCTTAGATTTGTATGCTTTACTTGTTTGTATGATACATTCTAATCTTTTGCATAGGTACTTACGGATATAATGCTTTGGTGTAGTCATTGTTCAAACTCTGCAGGGATATATAGTGTAAAGGAGTGTTGATTCTTGTTTGTTTCCATCATACCTCTACATTCATTTGAAGAAGATCTAAGTCTCTCTCTTCGGCTTGAGGACTCCATTGCCCAAAGTTTCCAAGCTTTTGGGGCATTCTTTCTCTCACTTTTCATCACATAAAATTTAAGATTCTTTTTCGGTTACTTAGAATTGTTGATCAAGTTAGTGCTATAAGATAAATTACAAGCTAATTTGACTTACATTTACGGTTCAGGTCTGATTTCAAACTTATATTTTATGAGATCTAGTTTCCAACAAGTACTAATCTAGCATTAAAAGTTTCTATCTTAAAGTACTTGAAAATTTTATTAAATTTTTTATGCTTTTAAATGATTATCTAGCATCTTTGGCTTATGTTTACTTGATTTTTAGCAGCAATTGGTGATCGAGTAGAGAGGCACTCTGGCAAAATTTTGAAGATCTAAGCTATCCAGAGACCCCTCTTCTTACTACTTCTTTTGTGGCCATTTTTCTAAGGCCTTAAAACTTGTAAATTTGTGTTTTCTATCCTACAAAAGAACACAAATATTCTTATCATAATCCTTGTAAAAAAGAGAAGAAAGTAGGCAGCCAAGTGTCCACATCCCATCCCCCCAGGGGTGATTAGCATTTTTTTTTTCAAATTTTTACTTTCTTGCATTAAAATTAACAAATTCGACCATTTTCTTAGAAACAAGAGTACCAGTACTGATATTTTAATCAACTCGTATTTAAAGTTTAAAACTCTTGAAATAAACAAGGCTTCAATTCTCGTATGCTCTTGTGAACACTGCAGGCCATTGGCTGGATCGGTGGGACAATCAGAAAGAGATTGGAGTGACTATTTATTAGTCTAACACTTCAATTAACCCCAAAAGTAAACATCTGTCACTTATTCGAAATTACTCGTTAGTGGGGAAATTCTTCAAGTGAAGCAGGAACTACTAAAAAGTGACTGTGGGGTCCCGTTAGGCTACACCCTTGTTGGTGTAGTGTTCAATACAACCCCACGACTCCATCTAGACCACATGTCACTGTGAGAGCCATTTTCGAGTAAATCCGGACATATTCCTCATACCCCTCGGGTATATTTGGAATACCATTTTCCCTTTAATAATCAGATCATTACCACATTTTTAATAAAATTGATCAACAATTTACCCACTCCTTAATTACTCACTTAATAACTCTAAAACTGACCAACCAAGACAATTGCATTACTTCTTGAGACATCACTAGCAACCCTCTTACACACAAGCACTCCATTAGCAATGGCCTATTGCATCATCTATTTATTTCTATCTATTTAAATTCATTGATGTGTTAAATGGGATGTTATTTTATGTTGGTGATTTAAGTTACTTACAAATTATCTCAGTTACACCTGCTGGTGGTGCTATAGAAACCAAACTCAACAATAATAATCATAGATAATCCCTTTGGTTCAATGACCCTTCTTATATAGCTTTAGCATGTACTTTTAGGGTTTGCATGTCACTTTCAGGGTGTGCGCTTACTTTTGCATGCATGTAATTCTAATTTCACGTTGACTTTAAGATTGAAGAAATAAGGCCTGCCTGCTCCACATGCTTTATGATATTAAATCTGATGACCTTCTTTAGTATACGAATGACTTAAAAATACTGAATTGATGTTCCTTTCTACTCCTAGTGATATTAGTCCTCAGTTATTCCTTTTTCGTTAATACCCGCTCGAACCTATGGGATTAAATAGGTTAATAGGTGTCTCTGGTGATTTAATTAAAAGAGGACATTACAGCCCTTCTCGCTCGAAATTGCTTGTCCTCAAGCAATCTCCGACCAATATGTCAAATTACCTGTCCCTGACTCTTCTTGTCCATTTTTAACAACCAGTTTATTCCACTGCTGGGTGGCTCTTCTTTATCTTCGAATTTATGTTTCTTCTCACCCATGCTTTGTATTCCCTCCTTGTATCTTCTTGGGTACCTGTGAGGATTAAACATCCTAGATTTGGATCCTCGTCTGAATTCCCTAGGGTGCATCATACTTTTGTCTGGAGGTCTACCCGGAAAGCCCTTTTCATACCACTAGTCCTTCCTTGAAGTTGGCCATTTTCTTGTGCGAGTCTTGTCCTCATGCCTGAATATGGTGGTCATCCCTTTTGCTGTGGCTAACCCTGAAGCTTCATTGGGAATTCCCCTTAGGGCTACCCTTTTCCCATCTGGTGCCAGGAACTCCATCTCTAATGTTTGGTAATTGGTTGAGTATCTCCCAATTCAGTACAACCATTGTACTCCCAAAACAATGCTCATATATGGCACATCTACTACATATAATTCGTCTACCAATGTATAATTCCCAAGTTGTACTTGTAATTGAGGTATCCTCTTTGTGCATTTCATCCTGTGATTTCCAGCCATGACAATGGTAAAGCCCTCAAAGTCCTCGGTGGGAAATCTTTTCCTCTCTACCCAAGAGGCATCTATAAAGTTGTGGGTGGCCCCACCATCAATCAAAGAAATGACATGTTGTCCTTGGATAATTCCCTTGATCCTGATAGTATGGAAGGTGGGGACTCTTGTGAGGGTAGCAATAGTTTCTCTCTATGGCAATTGTTCCAATTATGTACTATGTAGTTCTCCATCCTATTTTTGCTCCAATTCATCTTCCTCACTGCTATCTGGAAGTACTTCGATGAGGTGTACCTTCCCTTTACCCATACATCTGTGGTTGGGTACTGTAATATCCCAAATCCCGATATTTTCTATTTCTAAGCAAAAAGGCTGATACAACTGGGCATGCAAACTGCCATGCAAAAATCCCTATTTTATAGGGAAAATTAGGGTTAGGGTTTGTGAGATAGAATGAACACTTACCGCTGATAAGCCGGCTGGACTGCTCTGGGGAAAGTATGCAAGCATTGAGAGCTGGATCGGAGATGAACTGATCTCCTTTGCTTACGGTGAACCCCCAACAGCAAGACGCCCAATCAAAAAAGGATGACGCCCTCAGGGAAGGAGGTGTCCGATGGAGCTGTGGATTTGCGGGGCTGATAGCCTTTCTGTGCCGTAGAGAATGCCTGATACAAGAGTGATTTCTGAGTCCTCTAGGCAGGATAGCGACTTGCTTCTGAGAGACAGCTGCTCACGCCCCTGGAATCCCGATACTGCTGATAACTATTCCGGATGAGCACGGAGGGATCTGATAATCACCGGGTACCGGAGTATGATGCTGATGATGAGAATGGTGCCTGAGTTTCGGAAGGAAACTGAGATCTGAAGGCCCCACAACTGATTAGGGCTTTCCGGTTGAAAACCCCCCTTTTACGGCTGCACAAGTGTCCCTGCAACGATCTATACCATATGCTAGATAACTGATGAACGAATGAAGAACAAGTGGTGAACCAGTATGGCTTACCCTGAATAAGATTAGGGCAGATGTTTCACTGCCAAAATCCTATTAGCTGAAGACTCCGTCTCCAACCCCAACTGCTGTGCTGCTATCCAAGAGCTCCCAAAATAATCATAATCAAAAGTGAAGTCTCCTCTTGCTTTCTCCTCTATTTATAAAGTTCAACTGTGCAAAACCTAATCTTTGACCTAATTAGGTCACTTTATCTTCTAATTTGCCGTTGACTTGCATGCATGCGTATGGAGACTTAAAGAGTGCATGCATCATTAAATAATGCTTGGTTGGCATGCACGAAGGTGGCCTTTGGCCCTGGTGGCCCTTCTTGACCAAGTGATGATGCCCTAGATCTTCTATGGATGGCATCAATCCTCAGCTGATTCCCTAGCTATCAGTAACAGCTCGAACCCACAGGAATCACATAGGTTAGCGGTTTTGGGCCTCAAGGCCTAATTGGAAGAGGACATTATAGTCCTCCCCGCTCGAGATTGCTTGTCCTCAAGCAACTTCAAACTGGGACGCTGCAATACCTGTTCACCTTCCCAGGTGGCATCCTCTGGCGGTAGTTCTTTCCATTGAACTAAGTATTCTCTGATTACTCTGTTCCTGAGCTTCCTCTCTCTAGTCTGTATGATCCGTTTGGG
>LPNX010365876.1:210330-222634 GCA_001517045.1 Pseudotsuga menziesii | reverse complement strand
AGTAGTGTTGTAGCAATACTCCCCTAGGTGTAGCCATTTGATCCAGGTTCGCTGCTGCCCTGCTACATAGTTCCTTAGATATCCTTCGATCCACTTGTTAACTATTTTTGTTTGCCCGTCACTCTGGGGGTGATATCTCGTACTAGTAGCCAGTTCGGTCCCCACCAATCTGAACAGTTCCTACCAGAAGGCACCCGTGAATCTGCTATCCCGATCACTGACAATGGTCTTAAGTAACCCGTGTAACCTGAAGACCTCCCTGAAGAATAACTCCGCTACTTGAGCTGCCGAGTAGTCTGATGATATCGAGAAGAAATGTGCAAACTTGGTCAGTCTGTCAACTACTACATATAAACAATCTCGCCCTTGGACCTTGGGCAAGCCTGTAATAAAGTCTATGGAGATGCTTTCCCACTTCTGTTATGGAATCGGTAGTGGTTGGAGTAACCCTGCTGGATGGGTATTCTCAATCTTGTTCTGCTGACAGATGCTACATTCCCGGACATGCTGCATAATCTCCCCCTTGAGGCCCTTCCATGAGAACCTCTCTCTGTTCTGCCTGTAGGTCTTTAAGAAACCTTGATGCCCTGATAAAGGAGAATCATGGGCTGCCTGAATGATCTTCTTCCTCAATGTGGATTCTGGAACGAGGTATATTCTGTCTTTGTAATAGATGATGTCATCCACAATCCTGTACCTGTCATCCTGAATTTGCCCGTCCAATAATTCACAAGCGAATTTATTTTTGGAGTATTCCACTAAGAGAAGTGCCCTCCAATCCGTGGATATACTACTGAGAGATAATGGGGCTGGACGCCTGGATAATGCATCAGCTACTACATTAGTCTTACCTTTCGCATACTCGATCTCGAAATCATAGGCTTGTACCTTGCTGACCCATTTTTGCTGTCGCTCATTCAGTTCCTTCTGCTCCAGGAAATACTTGAGGCTGTTATGATCGGTTTTGATTTTGAACTTACTGCCCACCAGGTACTGTTTGAATTTTGTGAGAGCATGCAAGATGGCCAGCATCTCCTTGTCATATATGGAGTAATGGCGCTCGTAGTTCTTCAGTTTACGGCTCTCAAATGCAATAGGGTGATGATTCTGCATCAACACTGCTCCTAACCCTTCCCCTGAGGCATCACATTTTACCACAAAAGGTTGTGAGAAGTCTGGTAATGCTAGAACTGGACAAGAACTCATAATAACCTTCATCTCCTCGAAAGTTTTCTGTGCCAAGTCTGTCCAAGTGAACGCTCCTTTCTTGGTGAGATCTGTGAGGGGTGTCATCAAAGAATACAAGCAAAAATTTACGTAGCTGTGCTCGGAAGGTGTGGTTCATGCATGACTGGAAAGTGGCCGGAGCATTGGTAAGTCCGAAGGGCATGACCAAAAACTCATAGTGACCATAATGATAGCGGAAAGCTGTTTTGGAGATGTCCTGGTCCGTTACCCTAATCTGATGGTACCCCGAGCGAAGATCGATCTTGGAGAAGTACTAAGCTCCCCGAAGCTCATCCATGAGTTCGTCAATTCTGGGAATTGGATACCTGTTCTTAATGGTATTTTTGTTAAGTGCTCGATAATCGATGCACATTCGCAGTGTACCATCCTTCTTCTTGACCAGTACTACTGAGGATGCAAAGGGGCTAGAACTGGGCCGAATATATCCAAGCTCCAGTAATTCTTTGATGGTTTTCTCAATCTCATCCTTGTACCTTTTGGGATGCCGGTAAGGAGTGGTGATGACTGCTTGTGTTCCCTCCTCTAGCTCGATGATGTGTTCAAAACCTTGGTCTGGTGGTCTACCTGATAGAAGGTCCCGAAAAACCTTTTCGTGTTTCTGTAGCAAGGCTTGAATGTCACTTGGGTGTTGTGTGCTGGTCTCCGGAGGTTTCCTGAAGGTGACCAAACATTCTGCAGCCCATTCTATATCATCCTGTCGGAGCACTGCCTCCATTCTCTGTGATGAGACCGGTTTTGGGGGATAAGTGTTCATGCCCCTCAAAACTACCCTTTTGCCATCTGGCCCCTGGAACTCCATTTCCATTGCCCTGTAGTCTGTAGTGTATTTCCCTATAGAATAAAGCCACTGAACACCCAATACCACATGAGTATCTGCTACATCCACTACATAGAAAGAGTCTGTCATCTGATAGTTACCTAAGGCAACATTCAGTTTTGGGATCCAGTAGTTGCACTCCATGCTGGAGTTCCCGGCTACTGCTACAGTGAATCCCTCGAACTTCTTGGTTTGGATACCTCTCTTGGCTACCCAAGCGGAGTCAATGAAATTGTGGGTGGCTCCCCCATCAATCAATACTCCTACTCTGTGACCCTATACTACTCCCTTGACCCTGAGAGTATGGAATCTTGGTTCTCCAGATAATGTAGCAATGACTCCCTCTGGTGTATCACCCTGGTGTGAATTCTCTTCTGTGGCCTCCTGCTCATCGTCGTCCTCATCACTGTCTGAATACACCTCAATGTAGTGGGCCTTCGCCTTCCCTGCACACCTGTGTCCTGTTACCCATGGTTCCTGACAGGTGAAGCATAGCTTCTTCCTTCTCAAGTATTTCCTAGTGTCCTCATCTAACCAAGTTTTCTTGGGCACATCCTGCTGGAAAGGTTTCCTGTCCTTGTCCCTAACAAGAAAATTGGTTTTCAGAGGAAATTTGTTTTTGGGCACTGAATCCTGAAGATCCCTTGCCTTGCTAATAGCATCCTGCAAAGTGAGGGGTTTGTAGGCTTTCACCCATCCCCGTAGTGGCTCTATGAGGGCCTCAGTGAATAACATAGTCAATCTGCTCTCTGACACATCTGTTACCATAACGGCTAGCCTCTGAAATTCTGAAATGAAAGCTTCTGCACTACCTGTCTGCTTGACTTGAGCCAACTCCCTGAAATGGATCTCTGTATCTTTCCTATCAAACCTCTCTATGAGTTTCTAAGTGAACTCATCGTAAGAATGTATGGTGCTGTGACCCAATGTCACCAATCTGTGGTACCACCATTCGTGAGCTTCTCCGTCCAGGTGAAGTGTAGCCAACTTAATGGCGTCTGTCTCTGTCATGGGGTTGAGTTGGAAATAGGTATCCAACTTTTGGACCCATGTTCTCGCTGATCCTCCACGAGTCCCATCAAAGTTTGGGATGGTTAACCTGCCCAAGGTCTTCTGCAGCTCATAGTTGTGATTGAAACCCTTGTTGAAATTCCTGGGCCTGTTCCTACCCTTCATGTTGCAGAAGTCTGAGAAAGACATGGCAGCATGAAACTCATCCCCTAAGTCTCTGTACTCCTGCAAATAAGCCCCAAAAGGCTCGCTAGGTTCTACCTGCATGACCGGCCCCCCTACTGTATCTGCCAAGAAGTGAGGCATGGTAGGCCTGATAGTAGGCCTGCTGTATATGTGCGGAGTGTTCTGGATGTTAGTGTACACCATCTTTCCACTACTGCTTGAAGATCCCCGATCTACCGGTGAGGGAGGTGTACTGTTGATACCTGTTTCCGGTTTCGCTGATAGTCTGTTGATTGCATTGAGGACTTCTTTTTGTCCTTTGGCTAAGTCTTGCAATGCAGAGACCAAGCTGCGAAACTCCATCCGATCCTCCTCTTCTCCCGTTCCTTTTCCCCTATCTGAATGTATACCTGTTTGTTCCATGTCTGAATTGGTATCTTCTAGTTGGATATCTTCAAATTCTTCTGTGTATCTACTCTTCCTCCTCCTATAGGTTACAAAAGGATCTCCTTCTGTATTCATCTACTTTTCATCTCTTAAGCCCACAGCTGGCCAAGAAAACAGCTTTGATACCACTGTAATATCCCAAATCCCGATATTTTCTATTTCTAAGCAAAAAGGCTAATACAACTGGGCATGCAAATTGCCATGCAAAAATCCCTATTTTATAGGAAAAATTAGGGTTAGGGTTTGTGAGATAGAATGAACACTTACCATTGATGAGCCGGCTGGATTGCTCCGGGGAAAGTATACAAGCACTGAGAGCTGGATCGGAGATGAACTGATCTCCTCTACTTACGGTGAACCCCCAGCAGCAAGACGCCCAATCAGAAAAGGATGACGCCCTCAGGGAAGGAGGTGTCTGATGGAGCTGCGGATTTGCGGGGCTAATAGCCTTTTCGTGCCGGAGAGAATGCCTGATACAAGAGTGATTTCTGAGTCCTCTAGGCAGGATAGCGACTTGCTTCTGAGAGACAGCTGCTCACGCCCCTGGAATCCCGAAATTGCTGATAACTGTTCCGGATGAGCACGGAGGGATCTGATAATCACCAGGTACCGAAGTATGATGCTAATGATGAGAATGGTGCCTGAGTTTCGGAAGGAAACTGAGATCTGAAGGCCCCACCGCTGATTAGGGCTTTCCGGCTGAAAACCCCCCTTTTACGGCTGCACACGTGCCCCTGCAACGATCTATACCATATGCTAGATAACTGATGAATGAATGAAGAACAAGTGGTGAACCAGTATGGCTTACCCTGAATAAGACTAGGGCAGATGTTTCACTGCCAAAATCCTGTTAGCTGAAGACTCCGTCTCCAACCCCAACTGCTGTGCTGCACGCTGTGCTGCTATCCAAGAGCTCCCAAAATAATCATAATCAAAAGTGAAGTCTCCTCTCGCTTTCTCCTCTATTTATAAAGTTCAACTGCGCAAAACCTAATCTTTGACCTAATTAGGTCACTTTATCTTCTAATTTGTCGTTGACTTGCATGCATGCGTATGGAGACTTAAAGAGTGCATGCATCATTAAATAATGCTTGGTTGGCATGCACGAAGGTGGCATTTGGCCCTGGTGGCCCTTCTTGACCAAGTGATGATGCCCTAGATCTTCTATGGATGGCATCAGTCCTCAGCTGATTCCCTAGCTGTCAGTAACTGCTCGAACCCACAGGAATCACATAGGTTAGCGGTTTTGGGCCTCAAGGCCTAATTGGAAGAGGACATTACAGGTACACAAGGTTCTTTGCAACTGAAACATAAGCTCTTCCTTCTTAAATATTGTCGTGTGTCCTTGTTCAACCATGCCTTCTATGGGACTGTATTTTCCTTGTTTTCCAGTAGATTGGTAGGTTGTTGTGGAGGCTTGTTCTTGGGCACAGAATCTTGTAGGTCTCGAGTTCTACTGGTAACATCTTGTAGAGTAATTGGCTTGTAAGCCTTCACTCATCCACGGAGTGGCTTGGCTAGTGCCTCCGTAATAAGAATAATCAGTCGACTCTCTGACATGTCAGATACCATAACGACAACTCTCTGGAATTCGGATATGAAGGTCTATGCACTGCCTGTCTGCTTGAGCTGGTCTAGCTCCCTGAAATGAATCTTTGGGTCCTTCTTATCAAAGCGCTCCATGAGCCTTTGTGTGAAGTCACTGTATGAGGTGATAGTGTTGTGACCCAATGTCACTAGTCCGTGGTACCACCACTCATGTGCTTCCCCGTTTAAAGGTAAAGTAGCCAACTTGATTGCATCTGTCTTTGTTATGGGGTTAAGTTGGAAGTGTGTCCAACTTTTGTACCCAAATTCTAGCTGAACACCTGGATGGCCCATCAAAATGAGGAATGGTCAACCTTCCCACAGTTTTCTATAATTCATAGTTTTGAGTAAACCCTCTGTGAAAGTTCCTAGGTCGGTTCTTGCTTTTCACATTGGAGAAGTCTGAGAATGGCATAGCTGAATGGAACTCATCTTCCAAATCCCTGTATTCCTGTAAATAAGCCCCAAATGGTTCACTAGGTTCTGCTGGCATGAGTGGTCTTGCAACGACGTTCTCCAAAAAGTGAGGCATAGTAGGTCTGGATGGTTTGTTGTATATGTGGGGAGTGTTTTGCATACTAGTGTATGCATGTTTCCCGCTACTACTGGTAGATCCTCTATCCATTGGTGAAAGAGGTAGACTGTTCTGACTCTATTCTAGCTTAAGAGCCAACTTGTTTATGGCATGCAATACTTCTTTCTACCCTTTAGCTAGGTCATTTAATGCACTAAGTTACGAAATTCCAACCTGTCTTCCTCTTCCCTTGTTCCCTTTCCTCTGTCAGAGTGTACTCCTGTTGGGTCCATGTTTGAATTTGTATCCTCTAACTGAATATTTTCAAATTCCAGATCCTCTGTGTATCTAACCTTCCTCCTTCTATAAGTTATAAAAGTATCTTCTTCCGGATTCATTTATTTTTCATGTTCAAGCCCACATCTGGAAAGGAACATGCTCTGATACCCCTGTAATATCCCAACTGATATTCTATTGTACTTTGGTAATATATTTATTGTTAGGATACTCAGATGGTGCTAGAAAGATGAATAAAATGTGCATGAAAAAGTGTCGTGCCAAATGGCCCTAAAAAATAGCTAATCTGGAGAGATAATAGGGAAAAGATTTTAGTAAGAAGAGATACACATACCACTGATAATAATGCCGATAGACTGCCACTAGATAAGATGCATGCAAGTTATATCGGAAAGATAAGATAATAGTGCTCCCCTCCTGAATTTGACGCCCAGCTAAAAGAGTGCCCTTGTTTTGATGATCTTGACGTTTTTGAGGGAGTAGTCTGTTGTTGCTGAAACTTTGTAAGAGTGATGGTCTAAACCTCCTGGAGAGATAAGGAGTCTCATGCACAGGTTTTGACCCCTCCAAGGCACCTAGCGAATTGTTCTGCCACCAAGAAGGTCACGCCCCCCTCTCTTACGTTTTTGCTGCTAGCTACTACGGATATGCAAACAATGGACTGATAGTCACCCAGTACGGTGTGATGAGTTTGCTGAGAAAGATAGTGATGACACACAGAAGAAATACTGAGATTTTGAGTCCCAACGAATTCTTATGAGGATTTCCAGCTGTTCCCCAACTGCAAAACGTGAACCTGCAATAAATCTCTCTTAGTGTGCTGGATCACTGAAGATGAATGAATATGGTGAATAACTTATGATAGACTTGGATGATCTATCCTGAAGTGATTAGGGTAGATATTTTTCACTGTCGAAACCCCTTGTTAGCTGAAGACCTTCATCTCCAACCCCAACTTGTTGCTGCGACACCTGTTACTGCTGCTCTAGAAACCAAACTCAACAATAATAATCATAGATAATCCCTTTGGTTCAATGACCCTTCTTATATAGTTTTAGCATGTACTTTTAGGGTTTGCATGTCACTTTTAGGGTTTGCGCTTTACTTTTGCATGCATGCAATTCTAATTTTTCGTTGACTTTAAGACTGAAGAAATAAGGCCTGCATGCTCCGCATGCTTTATGATATTAACTCTGATGGCCTTCTTTACTATATTGATGACTTAATAATATTGAATTGATGTTCCTTTCTGCTCCTAGTGATATTAGTCCTTAGTTATTCCCTTTTTTTAATACCCGCTCGAACCTATGGGAATAAAATAGGTTAACGGGTGTTTCTGGTGATTTAATTAAAAGAGGACATCACACTTTATGTAAAAGGTTTGGTTTCCAAGGACTTAGTCATCAATACATTACTCTAGGGTGTTTTTATTTCTTGATTATCTATCGTTTTTAATTGATAAATAATTTTCAAGTTTTTCAATCAAGCCTCCAAAGTTGGAATAATTGTCTTGGTGGTTAGGCCTTGGGAGGTTATTAAAACCTAGGAGTCGATGTATATTATCATGCTAATCATTATTTTAAGTCATTATGAACATGTACTAAGTCCCCCATAGGGTTTTTTTAATTTCTGGAAAAAAAATATTTTTCCCGTTTTTACAGGCTTATTTTTAATAATCAATTGTAAAAGTTTAAAAAGTCATAAAAGTGGTGCTAGGAGGTTGTTTTTTCCATGGGGATGCTCATTTTCTAACTCAGAGTACCCACTTAACACATAGACCCACTTTCCTAAGTTTTCGAGTAATTATTTACTCCAAAATTAAATATTACTCGAAAAACCCAAAATAGACCAAAAAATAAGTTTATTAAAAAATTCGGCAATTAAAAAAGTAAAAGAAACTTGCCGAAGTCGGTTTCTTTGACTTGGAAAAGTAAAGTGGCAACTACCCTAGCAAGTTTAGGAAGTCAAATGTTGTCGTTATGAAGAGATGCCAATCTCGGAAGTTACCTCATGCAAGAGGGGCACAACTCTCCAAGTGGGGGCTTTAGCTAGATGGAAAAGCCTTTGGATTTTAGAAAAAAGTTGAAGTTTGGGCAATTGCTACCTCAAGCAAGTGATGTTGACATTAGTTATCTCTTGTTCCAACTCATATCCACTTCATCCCAACCTAGCGCATCCTTGAGTAAGCTGCGCCCCCTCTAGCTTGTGGCTTCTTCTATTTAAGCAGGCATTCATTCCTCATTCATGGCGGATGAGAAGTGTATGGAACTCTATTCCTATATCTATTGTAATTAGTTTGTTGCATTATTGAATGAAATCAGAAGGATTTGGAGGCATACTTGTGTCGAGCATCAGTGTGTGGTGATTTTTTATGTTGCATGAGGTATAACTGTATCGGTTTGCTGCTACATTCTTTGTTGTTCTAACCGGTGTTTGAAGGATTAATGATAATTGGTAGAAGAGGATAAATAAGTATTTTCTTATTTGTTTCTATGAGTTGTTTATGTGAGTAGATCTTAGATTTGTATGCTTTACTTGTTTGTATGCATACATTCTAATCTTTTGCATAGGTACTCCTTGATATAACACTTTAGTGTAGTCATTGTTCAAACCATGCATGGATATCTAGCGTAAAGGAGTGTTGGTTCTTTTTTGATTCCATCATACCTCTACGTTCATTTGAAGAAGATCTAAGTCCCTCCGCTCTCCACTTGAGGACTCCATTGCCCAAAGTTTCCAAGCTTTTGGGGTATTCTTTCTCTCACTTTTCATCACATAAAATTTTAAGTTTCTTTTTCAGTTACTTAGAATTCTTGATCAAGTTAGTGCTATAAGATAAATTACAAACTAATTTGATTTACATTTACGGTTCAGATCTGATTTCAAAGTTGTATTTTATGAGATCTAGTTTCCAACAAGTACTAATCTAGCATTAAAATTTTCTATCTTTAAAGTACTTGAAAATTTGATTAAATTTTTTTATGCTTTTAAATGATTATCTAGCATCTTTGGATTATGTTTACTTTTTGTTTTTGCAGCAATTGGTGATCAAGTAGAGAGGCACTCTGGTAAAATTTTGAAGATCTAAGCTATCTAGAGACACCTCTTCTATGGCCATTTTTCTAAGGCCTTAAAACTTGTAAATCTGTGTTTCCTATCCTACAAAGGAACACAAATATTCTTATCATAATCATTGTAAAAAAGAGAAGCAAGTGGGCATCCAAGTGCCCACACCCCATCCCCCCAAGGGGGATTCGCATCTTTTTTTTTAATTTTTCCAACTTTTTACTTTCTTGCATTAAAATTAATAAATCCGACGGTGTTCTTGGAAACGAGAGTATCGGTACTGATATTTTAATCAACTCATATTTAAATTTTAAAACTCTTAAAATAAACAAGGCTTCAATTCTCATGTGCTCTTGTGAACACTATAGGTCATTGGATGGATCGATGGGACAATTAGAAAGGGATTGGAGTGACCAGTAATTAGTCCAACACTTTAATTAACCCAAAAAGTGAAAATCCGACACTTATTCGAAATTACTCGTTAGTGGGGAAATTCTTCAAGTGAAGTGGGACCTACTAGAAAGTGATAGTGGGGCCCTGTTAGGCTACACCCTTGTTGGTGTAGTGTTGAACACAAACCCAGGACTCCATCTAGACCACACGTCAATGTGAGAGCCACTTCTGAGTAAATCCGGACATATTCCTCGTACCCCTCGGGTATATCTGGAATACCATTTTCCCTTTAATAATTAGATCATTACCACATTTTTAATACAATTGGTCAACAATTTACCCACTTTTTAATAACTCACTTAATAATTCTAAAATTGACCAACTGAGACAATTGCAATACTTCTTGAGACTTAACTAGCAACCCTCTTACACGCAAGCACTCCATTAGCACCGGTCTGTTTTGCATCATCTATTTATTTCTAGCTATTTAAATTCATTGGTGTGTTAAATGGGATGTTATTTTATGCTGATGATTTAAGTTACTTGCAAATTATCTCAGTTTCAGTATTTTGTGTTATCATCTCCTAGATTAATTGTTTTTGCTTTCATAGATTAAAATAGCCTTAGATTATTTTACTAGGGACCACCCCCCTTGGCTTCGCTAGGAGAGACCCTAAACGGAGGAGTCAAGATCAAGTGACATCACTTGACTCTTGCTTACCCCCAAGGTCGCACTCAGTGGCTTGAAGATTTCTGCCATGTGACCCGAGATGCGAATTAGGTGGCAATAGTAGGGGAAGCTATAATGCTATTTGGAAGAATATATAATAGAGATGTAACATAATAAATATGAAATGGTAATATTTTCTCTAAAAATTATTAAAATATATGTAACATTATTTACGTCTACTTATTTAATGGTTTATAAAGTAATGTATTCTGTAATGGTCGATGTATTTTTGTTTCATTCCATCTTCGGAGTTTGGCATTTCATTAGATTGCGATGGTTGTAATCCATCTAGAGGATGGATGTAATGCAGTTTTCAAAAACCACTAAAAAACTCAGCTTTCTTTAGAATCTTTCTGTGGGTTGTTAAATGCTGAACTAAGGGTACTCTAATTAGGAAATATTGCAAGGATTTTGATCCTTGGGCTAAATTTATTTTATGGAATTTTTTTCTCTCCTTTTGATTGATGCAAGTTGGTTTTGTATTTGATATTTTTTATATTAGTATAAGAAGCATTTTTTTCACAAAAAGTGTATGTAAATTTATTTACATCTCATATTTACTGTTTTATAAATGAATGTATTGTAGCAGTTGATGTATTTTTGCTTCATACCACTTTCGAAAATTGATGATCATAACTTTTACATCTGTGATGGATTGAATGGCCATCTTTTACGATTATTGCTTTAGTCCACTACTCAGATTGCTTTTTGAGAAGATATATTGGAAATCTTTGTTGCTGATTTTCATTGCTGCAATGTCTTCTATTGCCAAATATTAGCTTGCTGTTTAATAGGCATATTGGTTTCCAATTTGACCTGATCCATATAGATTTTGTATACTCTGCACTTTACAATAAAAAATGCAAATGCGGGCCATGATGTAGAATGCTTATAAAGAGTAAATATTTTCATTATTTCTAATGTTAGTTACATGGAACATCTTAGAATGCTTTAGAGATCATAAACTTTTTTAAGAGACTGCTCAGTTTTTTTTTTCTTTTCACTTTGACTTATAGTATATCAGAACCAAAAGTTTAGTTGGACTCACAAAGAACATATAGATTTCATCTGAGAATATAATATGAAATAAGAATGGTAGAAGCTCTGTTTGAGAAATATTTTATTTTATATATATTATACAAATATATTTCTTTCAGATGTGAATGCAATACTCAAGAGGAGTATAGCTTCATTTCATTATGAAGCTGTTATATCATATTATAATATATATATTTTGCAAAGTATTACTTCAGTGAAAGGATATATCTTGTTTCTTTTAAGATTTGTCTTTTTACATGTTAAGGTCGGTACAAGATATGGAGAAGTTGTTGGATAGTACAGAGCAGTTTGACAGTAATAGTGACATGGAATGCATTCCACCATCTGTCTTTCAAAATATTCTTGTTGGTCCAGAGATGTTCTTGACTTCTCTTTCAAGGCGTAAGTAATTCAAATCTTTATAAAGAAATTCCTTTTTACTATGAAGGCGTAATACTTCATGAGTTTTTAGTTTTAAAGTGTATGGAATGATGATTTTGGTTCCTCTTTGAAGTCTATGTTATTTAAATATTAAGATTTCTTGTTTTGAAAATGTATGTTTTAAAGTTAATGCAACGATGATCTTGGATCCTATTTACCAGTCCTTAATTCTTTGAGATGATTTCGTCTTTCTTGACTCTTTAGTCATGTAATCCATCAAAGGCTTGTCATTAATTCCTATCCTTCTGTTGCCGCCTTTTCACACACCTGGATCACGTGGCAGAAATCTTCAAGCCACTCGGTGTGTCCTTGGGGGCAAGTCTCGAGTCAAGGCTGTCACCTTGTTCTTGACTCCTCCGTTTAGGCTCAACTCCTAACGAAGCCAAGGGGGGTAGACCCTATTAAGTTACTAAGGATGATTTCTTAGTGTAATGATGTTGTACTGAATCAGTTATTTAGTAGTTTGAATATTTTAATTATAAACAATCAAGATGACAAGATACGAAGATACACACGAAAGCACAAAGTTGATACACAATATATTTATGAA